>JAQFXN010001206.1:0-16198 GCA_034693365.1 Liacarus xylariae
CCCAAACCCAACCCAAACCCGCCTGGGTCTGGGTTTGGTTTGGGTCTCATGGGTTTTGGGTCTACAAGTTATGACCCTATTATTAACATCATTTATCAATAACCTAATCTCTACTCTTCACTATAATCTTTGGCCTGACAAATCCTGACAAACCGAATAATTCTGCAACATTTTATAACTTTAATAATCTTATAGAATCAATTAACCCCACAATATATATAATTTATGGATAGAAAGCTCATTTATTAGATAGTAATTGTTGACGTTGTAATAACTGTAATACAAACGTTAATATTCAGACCTTTATGTCATATATATTATGGTATATAACTCATATCTACTTATATATGTTGATATTACTATTGTTAAAAAAGAAACAAGCAGACCTTATAATGAATAGGAATAATCCATGTTACTGTTGGTGGATTACATGTTATTCAGACTGTAGGTCTATTTCAATTGGTTACCTGGATCAATGATTCGTAATTATTTTTGCTTCTTATAAACATTTTAAATTCGCCATTCCTTTGGACTCTGCCAAGCTCATATATTGTTTCAATTTTATATTCCTTCTGCAATGTCATCAATGAGAATATACAGCCAGCGTAGGATGAAATTAGGACAATGCTGCATAATAGCCAGATGCTCAACATTATCTTATTCTCTAATAATTTGAGCGATTTTGTGCTAATTTGTTGTTTCAACAAAATAGTTATTACAACAAAATTTAAGTTACAATAATTATATTTGTTAAATATGAACAATATATTATTTAGAATAAACACCGAGGCCAACAATAAACTCCAAATCCAATAATCAAATGGATCGAAGAAATTTATAAAATACGATATTTTATTCATTGGTGATGTGAATGTTATAGTATCATGCAAATGTGGATATAGAAAATCAATTGCTTTAGCACGTTTACTTGTTAACGGCAATCCACCTAGCCCAATATCAGCTTGCTAGTATTAAAAAAAATTTAAGAATATAATTAAAATTTTACTTTTCCATGATTAATATTTTATTCTCGTCATTTAGCTATAAATAAAGCAATAAATCAAAAGCATAAGGGAAGCGTTTAACATGTTTGGATAAAGGAACAATTTTAGTAAAATGTATTGGATTTTTGCGAAGCCAGGGGTAATATTTCGAGCTCTCACATAACAAATATGCTCATTATCTGGTCGAGAAGAGACAGGAAAAAATATTTCGCAATGGTCAAATTTTTTTAGAATTAAATTAATAATGATATATCTCAACAGAATTAAAAAGAAATTGACGAAAACTTGTTATTTTTCGAAGAATATCAATAGAATCTTATAGAAAATACCAAAAAAGTACTTCATCGGCTCAGTTTTTTTCAAAATTGCTATCGGGTAATTGGAATTTTTCGAATTTGCAACGTAAGGAGGGTATCCAAGAAAATTTCATGAATAGGTAATCCGGGAAATCCCTCTTTAGCCCATCCTTGATATTTAATTTAAATATTGTTTTTTCTACAGGTTCTTGAAACATCTGCATCCTATAATTTGTCCAATTTTTAACATACTGATTTATAAAAATCAGAACGTTAAGGAATGTTATTTAGGCTATACCCCACTTGGCAACCCCTGATTAAAATTTAAATTCGGTATATTTATATCCTGTCCAGTATCAGTTTAGTGCTAAATTATGCTTAAAATTCAGTTACGCAATATTTGGATATCAAGAAAGAATCAAAATATTATAAAATGATTAATTTAATTGAAATTATTAAATGATTTAAAAAAACAATACTATAGTACTGTACTTGAATCTGAAAATGATCTACCTCTGTCTTAATCAAACCAACAACTCCATCCCATTTACCATTGATATAGTTACCAAATTTATGCTCATTTTCGATTATAGCATATGTAAAATTTAATAAGCTACTAATTAGTTTGATGATTTCCATTTCAACTCCTTCACCATTAATGTTTTTATCAACTGAACTTTTCGATAATAAAATATATGGCGATTGCTGTAAAATAATAGATAAAAACTGTATATTCATGATCAATATGCATTTGAAATTTATTCTGATTGAAACGCACTTTATTTCATAAATTGACCCTAAACAAGTTTTTAGATTATAAAAGGCCATAATGAATTTTTTAATATTCACACTAAATTTTTGAAAGATTATATCTGAAAAAATACTTAATTATAATGTTTGACATGATTAAGAACATATTGCTATAAAATTAAAGTTACCTCGCATACGATAAATGTAAGCAAATAAGAACCTACCAAACATTTAATCGTGGTATTTTGACATATTCTAGCCGCTAACGCAACAATTGTTATGAATTGGTCCTCAACAAATAATATGAAACTTAGAAGGTCTACTAAATTAATAAAGAAATTACTTGTGCAAACTGTGAATAATAAATAAAAACTTAAACATTACTGACAATTCAGAACAATTCATCTAGGTGAATTGATCTAATAATGAAATTGATTTTTAATTGGTAATTGGTTAAAAACTATTTGAGGACAAATTTACAATATGCCACTTTTAAGTCCTCTAAATTAATTTCTCAATATCAAAAAATATAATGATACTCTAGCATAAAAATTTTCAGCATTTGTGAAAGAATAAAAGAAAAAACGGTTTAAAAAGAAGCAACATTTTTAAGTGTTATAAGATGACTACGTGCTTCAGTATAATAGTCACATACAGTTAAACATTGAGTCGATATTTTTGCAAAATTTATTAATAAACTAATTTATTTACAAAATTATTGATTTAATGTTTAACTGTAGTCACTATCATACTGCAACACTTAGTCATCTTATAAATCTTAAGAAATATTGCTTCTTCTTAAACCCTTTTTTTATTCTTTCACATATATTTTTTAAATGTCCTGTATAAAGAATTTAACATTTTTTACCTCATTTGCAGCAATAATAATCGTGTTGTTTCCAAAATTTATCATGATATCAATTTTAATATAAACAATCAGAATTTGTTTTATATATACAAATATTTAGTCGTATTAAATGTTAAACATAAGCAAAATTATAAAGATATATTTATATTATAAATTTAGCATTATAATATGAAACAAATTTATAAATAAATTAATATGTTATATTAAGATATGGCACTTATTTTTATTGATTTTTTATTTCATAATAAATGTAATAGTTTAAATGAAGTTGTACGGGCATCAGGTTCATAATCTTGAAAGGGGCATTAGGTGCGTCGTTCATATTGAAATAATAAACATTATCAAGTTTAGAAAAAAGAAAATATGATAGATTTTAAATTTTTTTAGGACAGATAGTTGTTAAAAATACCTAGTTAAATCTTTCAATATAGTTAATTTTTTACATCTTTAATTTAATTTATCAAATTATTATGTAGGCTAGTAGAATCAAATTAATATTCTCCTCTTTTATAAAAGAGTATAATTATTTTTTATGAATATTCAATTATGTTCTCAAAGTGATTCCATTTCGTGGCGCTGTAATAGCAACAGTGCTTTTTATAAACTATAAATATTAATTGACATATTTGCTTTCTCAGACCTGTTTTCTATATTACTAATTTGTTATAACTGCTGTAAATATTAAACATAAAGTATTTGAACCCTTTTTATTAAAGAACTATTAATGACGATCATTAAATTATGTTATATTGAAGTATTTAAATAAACTATATTTATGTGAAATATTTTTCATTCAGAGGTTGGCCAGATATAGCCTTATATATATTTTATCTGGCCCACCTTTAAAAGAAAAGAATTGCACAGTTCTTGTTTTTTTATGTTGGCTTAAATTAAATTAGAATATAGACGAGTGTAAACAAAACAAAATATTCTTATATTTACAAGGGTGCTTGTGAGAGAGCTTGATAATTTCATTTTAGATATAAAACATTACCCAATGTGTATGAAGAAAATAACAATATTTAATTAATATAGTTTATTTAAATGATAGACTATGTCATGAAATCTTGGGCAAATAAAAATGCACATGGTCTGCAAGTATTTATACTATCCTAATGTAGTCCAAAAGTAATAGTTATTATTTGGCTTATTGTTAATATTAAAATTGAACTTTTAATCGTTTTTGAATCATTAATCTTCACTTTCCAAATAATAGAATGTTCAATAATTTTATTAAAGTTAAAGCCTTAAAGTACATTGTCTGCTATATATTCTATTGAATTAAAAATGTTTATAGCCAATTCTTCCAATTATATGCTTATGTTGAACTGCCCGCGCTTAAGTCAGATATCATTCTGATATCAGTGATGTATCTATCAATTCGTATTGGCCCAAAATCGCGAAACCCAAAATCGCAAACCTCATAATCGCGGAATCCAAAATCTCGAAACCCATAATTGCGAAATCCCTAATGTCGATAAGTATAGTGATATTTTTAATGATTTAAATATATTTGACATTAAAAAAGCCTTCCAAATTAATCATTAGGGCTAATTGGGGGGGTTTTGGTTATTAAGTTTTTGATTCTATAATTGCAAAAACAGAATGACCAAAAAAGCCTCCAATTTGCCCTATTAGGTAACTTGGGCGCTTTTTTAATCTCAGATATTTTAAATCATTTCAAATCAATCATACTTATCGAAATTAGGGATTTCGCAATTATGGGTTTTGCGATTTTGGATTTCGCGATTATGGGTTTCGCGATTTTGGATTTCGCGATTTTGGGGTAGTCCCCTATCAATTTTATATATATTGTTACAAATATGCTATTAACGTTAATCCCTTAATACGTATTCATACAATATTGTATATTAAGAAATTAAACTGATTAGTTTACCTTTTTCCCTAACTTTAATAATTGTATTTATGAATAATTTTTTCAAATCAGTATTGTTGGGAGTTTTCTCTATATACTTTTAAAACTACAGTATTTATCTGCAAGAAGTCCAAAACCCCCTAAATTTTTTCTCTATTAACATCATGTGACACAACTGCAACACAAATTCATAAACAAATTTTGTTTGTTTATTAACTATTTTTTCAGTGCATTTACTTACTAATTGAGACTTAATTTGTGTTTATAATTGGCCTCAAATCGATTGAACACAAATTAAGTTTCAATTATAAAATAAGTGTAAAGAAAAATTATGTAATAAACAAAACAAAAATTCCACATGATGTTTATAGGGGAAAAAGTTAGGTGGTTTTGGACTTCTTAGCAGATGAATACTGTATTAACAGTTATGATTTCATGAAATTACAAACACTGATTTCTTTTTACCCCTACAAAGCAGGCGTTAAATTTAGGGAATTCTGATGTCACTTATGCAAAACAATACAAATGAAATAAAAGACATAAGTATTTCTCGTAAGTAATAACCACTCAAAAAATTATTCGATTTCAGAGTTTAATGAATCGAATTTATTGCATTTGCAATCGTTCAATCTCAATTATTACACTTTCTTTATTTGATCTCTAATCGTGAATTTTTTGTTTGTAAATTAAGAACATTCTTCTTAAATGATTAGAACCGTAATCTTTGATCAATTTAGAAAGATAATAGCTTAACAATTGGTTCGATGCATTAAACTCTGAATTCGTATAATGTTTGAGTAGTTATTACTTTTATGCCATTTGTGGGGTTTTGTATCTGGGGGTGGGGTTTATAAGTGAATTCAGATTTCCCTAAATTTAACGCTTACTATAAATCATTAAATGGGAAGACTTACTTATAGCTTATAAAAACATACGAGAAGTATTGCAAACGCGAGAAATGTTTCACAGTTTATAAGGCGTTCTCTTAATTCAATAAGCATGCTATGTTTTTCTCAAATATAATCAATTCATGTAGCATTAGATTGACATTTCAAAGTGAAAAACAATCGATAATTAAATACAGATTTATTACCTGTACTATATGATAAATTAATAAAAATACAACCCTACTATACCCAAAGAATTAAGTTAAAAAATCTTTTAAGATGTTAGATTTAAATTCAAGCAATCTACTCTTATCCTATCTCTAAGTTTACAAAAGTACTCCGTAGAAATTAACAAGTGTTTGTTCAATAATTCTTAAAATTATAAATTCTATTAGAGAGCTGCGTAACTTAGTAGGCATGATGGCCACTTTCTGAGCGATGGGTCACTGGTTCGAGCCCAGTCAGATGTTTCTCACTTATAATGCTTTTCTTCAAAAAAGTATTTATCACCTTCATTTTAGAGTTGTTCTCAATTCACTGCTATTACTGAGCTTATCACTTGTTGAAGAAAAGGGGGGGTCAAAGAGCGCCTAGGGCATTTGACGCACAGCATTCGGCCACTGCGTCTACAGCAAGAGGTACTAATGGTGTCCATGAAAATAAATTAATAAATAATCCTATTTTTCTTTCAAGTTGACTTAGTTGTGTTAGATTCGGAGATCGATTTATAATTATTTGGTATTTTCTACAACAAAAAATATTATGTAATTTCAAATAATATTGATTTTTATTAAATCGGAATAAACAAGTCATTTATATTCACAACTGTTAGCACTAATTATATAATAGGTTTACTTTATTCGAACGTAAAGTAATTATATAACATAATTATTTTAATTAATTTTCTGAAAACATTGATGTATTAAATATTTAATGATTTTATTGATTTATATTTCAAATATTTTTATCCTAATCACTAAATGTTTTTAATTAATTCTTATAATGAGAATCATTATTAATGCACAATCCTGCCACTCCCCTTTTTGTCAAGGATGGGGAGTGGAAAGATACTCAGAGCTAGGGTATTTTGTTGTGGTCAAACGAGGAGGGGTATTCCGCCCTTTGATGTCGCAAATTTTGGTCAGGGGTAGTGGATCAAGGAGGATATTGTGCATTATCAAATACTAGCAGAATTTAATTTAAAAATGTTAAATTTAATATAATTTCGAATTATTGAGCAAAAATTTAAAAGTATTTAGGCAAGCTACAATGAATTCCGTTAGAATTTTCCAGAATTTAGACTAAATATCAAAGATTATTCTCCAAACACGGTTGGTATCTCGCGAGCGGACTGGGGGGTGGCTGACCAAAATAAGAGAGGGTATCCCTGTATCAAACTAAGATTATATAGATTATAATTTAGTTCAACTATATTTGGTTCAATTAACAACATTCAAACACCTTTCCTACCTTTCTATGAATGCAAACCATAATGTCCTTCATTTACCAAAAATATTTGTCCCACTCCTTCCAGTACAAGTGACTATCACATTCCTAACAGTGGAATGGGGAAATTCCATAAGGATCAATATCTAAAATGTCTTTGAATCGAATTAACTTTTCTTGCGAAGTCATATCATAAGTACTAACAAATGTAAATATAGTTATCCAAATAAACCGCTTAAATCTGAAAAAACTCCAAATTCAACGGAATATGCATTTAAAAAATAATTTATTAGTTAACTAACGCATTCACATACCGCACAATTATAAATAGATATTGTTTATAAAACAATTATTTGTGTTATTTATTGATACGAATTCATAGACACTATTTTTTAGTTTATTTGAAAATAATGAGTTCATAGATTAAGTGCTAGTGTTTAGAGGGATTAAGTGTATTAATAGTCTAATGAAATCAATATAATTCAATACTAATTTGAGATTTTTATTCAGTATTAAGTTTAATTGAATATTACAAGTATTTTGATTTGCTCTTCCAGAGTTTTCTGACAAAAAAGAAATCCCCCTATAAATATATTTATATTTTTTTGTAATTATAATAAAGCGTCTAAAGTATTCCGAGTTTTACAAACTAGTTATGAAGAGAACCAAAAATAAGAAATACAAATTCAATATATTGCATTTTAAAACTTAAGTTGTTTAAGTGGGATTTGTATCACTTGAAAATATTTTCTTTCATAAAACATATGAAAATTATATAATTAATAACATTTGACTTAATTTATAATTTATAACAAGGGAAGCCAAAGTAGCATAGCGTAAATACCTCCTTGGGCGCAAAAAATACTTTTATCATACCCCACCGCCCTGTAAATCTTTTATATTTCAGAAAATTTTATACCCACTCCTGAATTTTGAAAAATTTATTTTAAAATATCTCCATCTATACTCCCCTACTCGGCTGACCTTGGCCGACACTGATTTACAGTTTCTTATTTCAATGCAAAATATGTGTGAATTATATAAACCTAATGGACAGTATTACGACAAAACAAGTTTTCTATTTTATGAATGGTGAACATACTGTAGTGTTTATAATTGTCGTTAAAGTTGTAATGGGTAATTATTTTGCTAATGTGTATATTCAATGAGAGAGTCACTCATCTAAAAATACACTATTGTAGTTGTTATGCTGAAACTGAACGGGTAAGTGGTGGGATTTAGACTGGGGGAATATAATTAACATGTAACAATTTTCATTGAGTAATTTTGTTCTCCTTAATTTTTATTAATTTTAAAATATAGCTTTTTCAAAATATTAGAATTTATTTTAAAAATTGCTTTGAATTTCACCAAATAAATGACTGAATAGATCTAGCTGGTAATTTGTGGATTAGGTAATTTTCATCATCATTTATTTGCAAGACAATTTCCACTTCTCCAGCATTTAATGCAACAAGCACAGTTTGGTTGTCTGCTCTTCTAACTGCTAGCACAGAAAGTTTATCATTTTGCTTGTCTACAGCGTAACCAATTCGTATTGAGTCTGGTGAAATAAATTTACTAAAGTGTCCAAGCGTGTAAAAAGCTGGCTGCTTGTAGGCTTCACCAAGCTCTGGGTTAATGTTAAGTGTTCCACCATATCCTTCTTTTTTCCCATTGTCCAAACACCATCTTGGTCCACCCAGCATGTCCAAAGCCATATTCCACTCAATCCACCCTGTTACATAATTTGCTAAAACCTTGTTTGAAAATAAAAAAATTTTGCAAAATTAACATTGATATTTTTTATAAAATATAACAATTCTAAATTTTAACATTTTAACATTATAATAATTTTATAATTATTAACTAAATTAATTAAAAACTTTTTTGTTCTATATCTGATCTAATAAATTGAGTAAATAATACACATTTTAATCTCGGATATTTTAATATGACATAACAATCTGTAAAACTTGTAATTAAAAATTTTATCAATAAAAATAAAAGTGTAATTTTTGTAATTAAAAAAATTATCAACATATATTAACTTGCAGCACCCAAGTAGACTAGATACTTATAAGATGGATTTCTTCAATAAATTTATACTGTACAGTAAATTTTACTGGTATAAAGAGCTAATTTTTAGTACAGTTCCAATTAAAAAATTATCTAAGAAACCTATCTTATAAGTGTCTAGGTCTACTTTGGTGCTGCAGCTAAACATATACAAACCCTAATTATATCAAACGCGTATCTTTCACCAAGATCCCATCTGCCTTGATCAGTGCTGTCCAGAAAACAAGCCTCTGTGTTCAATGTAAACCAATCCGGATATAAATTGTGCACTTCATTGAGTAACTGATCAGGAAAACTATGATCCATTGGTGAATTTGAATACCAGTGATATGCAATACCAGACACATATTGTTCAGCCACAGTGTCTTTTCTGGTCGGATTCACATAGTCCTCCAATGAACCGCCTGCTGCCTCGTCAAAAATCATCAATTTAACCTTATCTTTACCATAGCCGGCTTTTGCGAGTGTTGGACCAAGGTTCAATTTGACAAATTGAAACTCTGTATTCGGTGTGAAATTTAGACAATTGAATGGATGATGCTCATTGTGTGAACCTTGCCAGGGTTCATTTTCTACTGTTAATCCCCAATATTCAATACCCTGCTCTTTGTATGCATCTAAAAATCTTTAAATAAGATTCTATTTTTTAACTATAGTTACATTTTGTATATATTTTTAAAAATTAATTTTTTACTTTAAGAAATAATTAGCCCAGGATTGATAATATTGGCCACCAATAGGCCCAATAAGTTCTCCGCTCTCATTCACTTTATGATTGGTCTTCATCCAAGCTGGTGGAGCCCAGGGGCTGGCGAATAATTTTATATTATGTGCGCTTAACTTTTGAGCTTGCTTGATATAAGGTATCTATAATATTATTTTAAAAAATATGGACAATAAAAGCAATAAAATCATGTTAAAACTCTAAATGATAGGAGAGGTATCTGTTTCAGCCATGGTTAAGCTTGTCTATTTTAATGGAAACTCATAGACTTAAAATAGAGCTGACATAAGTGGAAAAATATAAAACCACTTTAAATGCTGTAATCAATTAGAAATTATCTAACTTTAAAATAAAAAATTTTCCTTTATATCTAAATGCTCCTATTTGCTTTTGATAAAATTCTTAAACTAAACATCTGTTCATATAGTATGTGTAACAAATGGATTAGAATCAACCTGTCCTAGTAATAAGCGATAAGCTATAGCTTAGCAATGAGTTTGATTCTCAATTGAAGGAATTTTTCCACATATGATAACATAAATATTAGTGAAAAAAATAAACAAGTTTGTTTTAAATACTGCAATTATATTTTTTAAATAATTCATAATAAATGTAAATATTTTTACCTTATATTCAAAATCTTCTTTCTGTAGTGCAAAATGTGTTAACTCCAGATCCCCGTCCACGTCATCATAAGAATAGGCTCGGGGCGAATAATCAGTGCCAGCTATCGGCACTCTAGCCATAGAATATTCAATACCGTTGGTTGCGAAATAACTTTCCATTATAGCCGTGGCCAATGATTCATTAACCGATTTGAGCATTTGCCCTGTTGAATCGGTGAATGCGGCCCCGAACCCATAGATGGTCTGGTAGGTTTTGCTCTTATCTATGGTAATTACAACTGTATTGTTTGAAGTGCTTTCCGTATTATTTGTTTCAAATTTTAGTTCATTTTCTACAAAACGATCGCCTCTTTTATTGCTCTCATAAACCCTGGCGTAACCAATACGGGGCTTCTGAAGCACAGGTATATCATCACAATATGTGGCATTACATACACAAACAGTATCGGCGTTTGGAATTTGTTTGCGAACACAATCTCTTCTCGCAGTGACTGAAACTAAAATTTTATATTTAAAAATTTGTAAAATATTTTTTATAGGAATCAAATTTTTTAAAAAAAATTACCAATTAAGAAAATCTGTAAAATAAATAAAATTGCAACTTGTAATAAAATTTTTCTCATTTTATTTTCTTATTTAAGCTAATTTAACTGACTAGTTTACAAGTTAATATATATTAAATATTTTACGCTTAACAATAGTTATCAGTATTAATTGTGATAATGGCCTGATGCTTGAACAAATATATTATATAATATACGTACTAGTGTTTTTTTAAACAATGTTATTTTCTAAGCATATGGATTAATTTAAGATAATAAAAATTATGTAGTGGGAATAATTTGAAAGTAATTTTTAGAAATATAAGATTCAAATTATCGTAGTTAATTTTTAAAAAATTTTGAATCTTACTAGCATAATTTTCAATATTGAATATTTTATAATCAGCTATTAACAAAAATAAAATAAATTCAAAATTTTAGGTTAGAATTATAATAAATACCGAAAAATAATTTTATATTCTGTTGAAAATTTTAAATTTGAATAATTTCATCGTACAATTAATTTATCACTTTATTTTATCACTGCTTAATTTCTCTCTATTTTCAAATACTTTGCTAAACATTATTACAATCTCAATATTAAAAAATTAATTTATGAACTAAGTTATTACCGTATTTTTTCGATTATAAGCCGCGGCTTATATAAGAAAAAAGTTGATTTTTCAGAAATATAAATGCTGCGGCTTATACACGGGTGCGGCTTATACAATATTTTCTTTATTTTATTTTCAAAACATTTTTGATTCCAAAGCGTAATTTTTATAATCGAAATTTTATTGATTAACAAAATTATAAAAATTTATCTATTAATCGAATCCTTCAAATTCTTCGTCGGATTCAATACGAAAGCATTCAAGAATATCTTTATATTGCATTGAATTAGAATCTAATTCTGAATCGCTTTCATCATTTGATTCATTTTGAGATTCATTAAGATTAGGACTAATTACTTTCATCTATACCCCCATAATCTCTGCCTACCTTTCTGTTTCCATTTTTTTCTGCATATTTGATTTGTTCTAATTTTCGTTTAGTAGTATAGGAATCACGTTTTGGTGGCATTTTAAAATTAAATTTGAAAAATTTATTTAAGTTTTTGAAAAACTTATTTTTAAATATAAACAAAATAAAACAATCATTTGAATTCAACACTAAAATGGTGAAAAGTTTTATACATTAATTATGTCTTTTATAAACATTTTTACCATTTTATACTCGTATATAAGCCACGGTTTATTCACGGGTGCGGCTTATACAAGAAGATAAATTTTTAAATAGCAATTAATTAGATGCGGATTATACACGGGTGCGGCTTATATTCGCCAAAATACGCTACTTTAAAAGTTAGAGTTCACAATATATCCCCGGGATAATTGATTGTACAATTTCTATCATGCACTTTAAATTTGAATTTTAAGATTAAACGATTGCCTATAGGATTGCGATATACTTTTAAATGTTTTTACTTTTAAATCTCTTACAAATAGAATAAATTTATCTTTATAATAATAATCTTTATGTAATTCTATTAACTTAAACTAACTTTTAAGAATAATCCTAAATATTTTTTGAATCGTTATTTACTCTTGATACATTACTAAATTTTTAAAACTTAAGCTAGCTTATTTACCAGTTTTCATTGCTACTCTAGTGTTTTCCAATAATAAAATTAACTACTATATTATTTGAGATATATTCAAATAATTAATTCTATATTGCTTTGAATAGACTGCATCTAACAATATCTAGATAAACTCTGATATTTATCAAACCCGGATACTTTAAATCCAATAATACTTTAATTCCGAATAATAAGCATTTATATAAGTAAAAGCATATTTGAAAAAAATTGAAAACAAGTTTTTTGAGCTAAAATATTATTTTTTTTAACTAGTAAAAATCTCCTTAACAAGAATCTGAAAGGTTAGAAATGTAGAAACTTTTGAATCTATATTAATAGATATTCCCATTTATAAACTGCCACTTCTATTCCAGAGATAAAAAACAATAAAACAAAAGCAAGACTACCGAAGAGTATTACAAAATAAAACACATTATTTCTAATCTCATTCTAAATAATATTTTTTAAGGCTTTTATCAAAAAAAATTATTTTTCCAAACGATTTCTTTTATTTAATAAAAAATAGTTTTAAACCATTAAATAATTTATTTATAACTACTATTTTCCTCTTTTCCAATTCCATCCAGTTCTAGGCTATTTCCTACTGGTGCTGATCCTCGTCTACGCATATTTCGGTAGTTTAATAAGTGATATGATATCCAATCCGAACAATAATAATAACTTAAATAATGACAATTCAAATATCGATAATAAAAATAAAAATAATAATAACATAACGACAAACCGACAGAACAGTAATTCAACATTAGTTGAATCGACGAAAACTGACCTAAATATCAAAGTAGAGAATAAATTTATTAATACAATCACTTCTACTGAATTAATAATTATATTATGGTTTACTATAATATATGGCTCAGCATTGCTGCTATTTTTGCGATTCAAAGTACTTAAGCTGGAAAGGGATCCAAATAGTGATAAGCATAAGAAAAAGATGGACAGCACTGAAGAATTGAATCAGTTTTTGACGAATAGCCGAAATCCGAAACAATCGTTTAAAAGCAAGACTTTAACCAATAATAAGGATATCGTCGGCAGTGATAGCAATACTAATAAACCTTTTTGGCAGAAGTGACGGCTTAGACTGTACTTCAATCAGACAATACCCCGGGGTATTCTATAATAGCCATTGGCTATGGCTATGACGATGGATAGTCGGATGAGCTATTGATGTGATGTTAGAGCACAGGGCAATCAACTTAATTGAATGCTTTAAAGATAGACTTAATTGGAGTTTTGATTGAAAAACTTGGGAAAAATTTATTTTTTTCGAATGAAAACAATTTTTGACACTATATTCACTTCTCATACTAACCTTTAAAGTCAACAGTAATCTCAAACCTATTATAAAGATTTTTAAAAAATAAATTTGACCCTTATTCATAAGAATATTGGATACTTTTGACCAAATATAAAATCTAGAATAGGAGCTCATTTTTTCGATTTTAGAATTATGATTCAAATACAGCTAGAATATAAGCAAGGACTGATAATTATTATCTAATTTTAACGAGCTTGTTAGAATCAACTAATGTTGTATTAGTAATTTTAGAGTTGAGTGAATTTCAATTTTTTTCTTCTTTTAATATTCTCTAATATAGAGACTATAAATGTATAAATATATATAGTTCTCTATTTAAATGACGGACACAATCGTGTAATATATTTCCTACAAACAAAAGATAAAAAGTATTCAATACTATGTGACCTACAATACAATGTATAGAATCAATTATTTAATAAGTAATTGTATAATAAATTTAATATAAATATAAGGCAATTGATATTTAGAGTATACTTGGATAGCATTCAAACACTTTAACTATAGTAACGAAAACAACAGAATAAATATTAATTAGAAATTAAGTTAAAGTAAAACAAAACATCATAAAGTCTGTGACCAGTGATTACAAAGCGATGGAAAGTAAACCAAATGGATATTATAAAAATTTAAACACTAATCGTAAGAATAAAGAATAATAGAAAGAATAATATTCATTAAAACAAATTATCACCAATTCGAGATGATAATTGTAATATCAGTTCTTGTAAGTTATAAGCAGATATAGGTTCTGTTTATCCGGAAACTTACTATCTAGATCTCTTAACTAACCTTAATTTTGTACATTCGAAATAGACTATAAAATCTAGATGGTATAAGCTCGCCATAGTTTATTTCTGCACAGCTTGTAGACGTGCACTTTTAATGCTTCACTTTATTTTATATTAATTGACAATTCTGTTACCAATAGTTTACTTTCAATACAAAATAATTTAAAATAAAAAAATTTTTATAATAAATTTCTATCAATTAAGTCGAATCTATCAGTTTCGACTAAGTTTTCATTTCAAACTAATATTAGGCTATTGTTTACTGATTAGTCAAATATTGAGAAAAACTCTAAAAGTGCACGTCTATTAGCTGTACAGAAATAAAATATAACGAGTTTAGATGGATATAAGCTATAGACTAATTTTGACATGGAAAATAAAGATGCTTTATAAATATAAGTTGCCGGATAGATTTTCTCTATCTCTCGTTATAATAATAGCAAGAATTAAATCATTTATCAATTAACGCCTTAAGAAAAATTCAATTATAAAAACAAAAATAATTGTAAACTATATTTTCTATGCAATGAGAATTTAAATAGCGCCTATATTGATATACAAGTGCCCCTCTTCAATAACAACAACAAAATTAATCAACATTCTTAAAAAAAAAATATTTTTCAAACAATTATCAGGAAGCTTTTTCATAAACCAATTATTACTAGTAGTTATAACAATCTGTAGAAAAATTTCATTAAACAAAAATACACTTTTACTCTTTGACTATAAGCACAGCTTTTTCAATGAAAATGATAAAAAAAATTCGTGTTTAAATCAAAAAATAAATTTTTAACGAAAAAACAAAATTGTCTACAATTAAGTGTACAAAATAAACTATCAAAATGTGTTATTTAGAAAATTTTAGTAATGATCTAGAATAATTGATAAATTAAATAAAATATTGTATACTTTTAATCTCAATTTTCAATTCAACTTTCTCTTTGGTAAACAATTTTTAGAGTTTTATATAATATGTTATGTTATATAATAGTCGATCACAGACTGTAATGTACAGTAAATATTGACTTATTGTTAAAACAGTTTTTTTTCAATTACTGTTTGATTTATATATTAAATAAATTTATGTATAAATTATTATTAAGTTTAATATATTAACAAAAATTAATACAAATTTAATATTTTATCTTTAAAAATTGATCCTTTACTAAATTCTCTTTTAGAATTCATATTATAGAACAGGCCTTGCCTTGAGGTTAGGGATTTGAATTTGTAACAGGTCTACTCTGACAACTCAAAAGTCGTGCAATAAACGTATGATTAAAAAAATGGTGGAATGTCAAGAAACCTATGCACATAGATAGAGG
>JAQFXN010001207.1:0-16197 GCA_034693365.1 Liacarus xylariae
AGTTAATAAATCCGGTGGATTAACACGATATTAAGTAATGTAATTAAAACTTTGATTAAAAATATTAATTTTTCTTAGAAAAACATTATTACTGAATAATATATGGAATTTTATGGAAAGGTGGTTCACGCGGCCACTTTTGAATTTCCAAGGCTTTATATATATATAGCTATATTTATATATATTAAAAAGTATTTAATTTTTAAACTATTTTAAATCTGTAAGTTTATTTTTTAGTTTGACATTAAATTAATTCAATTTCAGGGTTAGGAAAGTAAGAAATTTCAGGAGAGTATTTTATTTTGGCAAAGCCAAGTGGTCTATTCTGGCCTGTGACGACAGATTTTTGACAGGGGGTCCAAGGGGGGTATTTCGCAACCGTAAATATCTTGTTGTATTTAATGAAAAGTTGCGAAATAGCCTCTCTACCCCCTGTCAAAAATTTGTCGTCAGGCTGGAATTATATTAATTTTTAAGTTTAATTTAATTAAAAAAAAGTTTAAAAAAATAAATTTCAACAAAAAAAATTATTTCCCTCTAGCGAGTCGAACCTGGATAATTTTCCTCGAAGTTCAGTCTATTGACCATTAGATCATTAGAGCCAGTTTCGAATAGACTGCTTATTATAAGCAGCAAACCAAATCTTAATATTTAAATTGGCCCTAGCTTGGCCCCTACAAGATTCCCCAGTTATATTAATTATGTATTAGTATTTTTACATTCTTAAGCGATTTAAACAGAAAAAACATTAAATTCTCTCGGTCAGCAAAGATCATTCCATATTTAGTATTCAAAAACACTACAAGAAATTATGTGCAGTTTGCACAACTTCAGCTTATGCTGAAGCAGCGGAATTTGAGGACCCTAGTTATTATATTTGACTAATCTTTGAACGACAGGCAAATATAAGTTTGAAATGAAAACTTAGTCATTCATATAAACTCTTTATAACAAAGTTTTTATTTCAAATTATCTGATATTGAAATTAAGCTCTCGGTAACAGATTAGTCAAATTATATAAAATAAAGCGAAACACTAAACAATAATTTATTTTCTGTACCATTTTAAGAAATCGAATTTATGTTAATTAATCATCTCTGAATCGCTATAATGAAAGTTAAGAATATTAAATAACTTGAATGCATTTGGAAGAATGTCACCTTGATGATTATGTTTAGCCATATAACTCATTACATTTAGTTTTAATACATTTACTCACATATTGTTTTGATAATTAAATATTTAAATTCTAATTTTAAAATTCTAACCCACAAATCAACTCTGAATTATATTTTCAAGGGTTTTCCAATTTGGCCATTGCCCCCCAATATCACAAGAAAGGTCAAGTGTATTGATGGTCAATATTTCATGTCATAGGCTATAGCTATTATAAGTTAGCTATAATGCAACTTAATATACAGCAGTCAATCGTATTTGTGTCCAACAAATCCTTTTATTTATCACTTTTTTCTATAATTATTAGTTTTGGAGAGTTATGTCTACAGAATTATTACTATTTTTCTTGTAAGTTATCACTACTTTCTATTGACAGTACAGATGCCTACAGTTTAGATATCCGTTAGAATCAATTCATAGTTCCGTCAGAGATATCTGTGCTATAATTTAGTGATAAGATAAACATATAGACCAGTGGTGGAGAGCAATGCTCGAGCTATTAGAACGTGAGTTAAATGTTAAGCATTTCTTTTGAAGATTAGCGCATCTGATATCCAATTCTTTATGTCTCGAATGAACACAACTTGAATGTCAACCAAATTTATAATTACATTAAAGAAATTCTTGTTTTAATACAAGTTATGGAAAGAAATTATATGATTTATTATTGAATTGAATGCTAACACTTTATAGTAATAAAGTTTTGTCACTTCATTCTGACACGACTTCTAAACACTTATTGAATACATAATTAAATGATTCGGAGCTTATATTTATATATTGGTATTGCTATTCTCCTATATCAATTCAATTCTGGATAGTGTTGGGACAGAAAGTAGAAGAACTGTTGCCATAACTGATGCCAGTATTATGTTTAATAGGTTAGCATTGGATGTCATGTCATTCCTTGCATTCAATTTCATTGCAATCTTTTTAACAAATTGTCATTCGTTTTGCTTTCACTCGTGTATTATATTTCTTGGATTTTTGTGACTATTCTTTCAAATAATAAGAATAACTATCCATTTAGTTGTCTCTATCGTATCGTCGATCACAGAAAGTACTAAATATTTGACAATCCTTTCTAATCAAATCCATAGCCCAGACATTTGAGTGGAATTATGCCAAACATTAGTTTTATTCGCTTAAACACAGTTTAGTCTCAGAGAAGCGATGTTTAGGTGTTATTCACATTTGTGGTGAGACGTTAAACAGGACTCCTTCTGAATAATCAGAGATGAGGGAAAGGGCAGGGGTTAGAACACCTCCCTGTCAACGACGATGACAATACATTTCCATCACATAAAAGCAGAATAATTCATAATTTTGACAAATTAGCACTGGAGGCACATTTTTGTTCAGAAAGAGAATAATGTGTTGAATTTCACTTTTTTCAAATTATGCGGAAATTGTGTAAAAATGAGTCATTTTGTAGACATCAATAGATTTGTTTAATTACTGGTTTGGGTACTAAACAATAAATGATTCATAAGAATAGACAATTGGTTTTAACATTAATGCATAAATAGTTCTGCGAATTAACATAAAAATTGATTCATCGAAACAAAGTAATTAACTAAAGGATGCATTACTCCACACATTAATCATAATTTTGTATTTTATGAATTGTGGAAATACTTCTAATTTAGTTCTACGATATATTTTATGAATTTATCCGAATATGACCCGACACAACCTGACCTGTCAACATTCTGTCAATACCCCCACCGCTCAATAGGCATCTCTGAAAATGAAGATTAAAATAACTGAATAAATAAAATCATTTATTTTAATGTTTGAGATAAGTATTTAAATCAGAGTTCTATTAAGTGATTGTTTCCAATGATATAAGTCATGTTTAAAAAAATAAGATTTTTGTAGAGCATTTGTGCTAAATATTGTCAAATGAACTCATGTTCAATACTTTCTACATCGAAACTCCAATTATTACATAGTATTGTGTTATTAAATATAGTGAAAGTGAATATACACTGAATTTAGGTAGAAATGATGTAGCGGTCATTTACTGAGAAATATATTCTGAAAGACCCGACTATCGTATCCGATGGCCCACTCTATCATTATTTCCATATAATATACACTTTCACTCTTATAAGAGTCAATATTTAATGTGTGCCTAATATGAGTGAATAACTCAATTGAGATAATCTCCTGATCTTAACGAGTAAATCAAAATCTGTTGTGTCTATTGTGGCTTAAGTCAATGCAATTAACACGAGTCACATGTGTTATCTGTTATTCAACAGAAAAATGTGTTTCACTGTTATATTTGCCTAAAAAATATTTGCCAACATTTCGACCCAATCTTTTAGTGCAGTAAAAATTGTTCCCAAAATTAGTTAAACTTCTTATTTACTTTTGAACATAACTAATAGCTGAGAGATGACATGCTTATGCTTTGCCATTGTTGACGTGTGTGCACATGCGACACACCAACACCAATATGATCAACAACTCCAATATGAGTTTACTCCAACTTTTCTGTTGAGTCGTTCGCTGCTCTCAAACCAAATATATTATATGAGAGTTAATGGCTTCACAACTGAAGAGTAAGAAAAGTGCGAATAGAAAGAAATCAACAAATAATATAAATGAGTAAGTTTTCAATGTTTTCATTTTGAAGTTGGGATAAAAATAGAGATGTTTTTCTTCATCATCTCATGTATGCATTGATCTAACTTTACAATAGATTTTCTTTTAGTCTTCAATTCTATTGTGCGCTTAGAATAAAGTTTTTTTGTTCCCCTATTCTATTGCTCACAGAATAAAATGCATTTGTCTTTTAGATTATATTTCCATAAAGTTTTATATGAATTCTTGTATAAACTTTTCCTCATTTTTCCAATACTTGATTCGGAGTATACTTTACATTAACTGAAAACTTAACTGAAATATACCGCAAAAGTATTCTATTTTTCATTTCTGTTTCATTTTATTCTAGCCTTTAATTTACTTTTTTTCTTCACAGAGTTTTGATTTTTTACATCAGAAAAATGTTAAACTTTTAGAACTTTTCTTTTAAAACTAAAATTGATTTTAGAAATAACTGTTTTTGTCATAACTTTGTTATATATTCTCATCTATTGTTATATAATTTTGAGTTCACAAAGCCTTAAGTCATGTTTCACTCAATTAAAGAATATTCAGTTTTTTTTGATGATTTTGGAGAAATTTAATTTAAAATATGACTTAATTTAGATTAAATAGTTCAACAACTGTTGAAAGTTTACACTTAATTAACGCTTTGATTCATATCAAACCTAATTATATAATGCGCTCGACTTTTTAGTTAAACCTTTTTTTACTAAAAAACTGATAAACTTATGGTATAATAGTTTGAAAATCTGGAATAAAAAAATATATATTAATAATTTGTTTCATACCTTAAATCCTTACATGATTTGTGTCGATCACACTATAAATAATAGAATTTAGTGTTCGTGACAACTCCTCTATTTGTCATATTATTGTTACTGTACTCTAATTTCCCGTAACTTCTTGTGAATTATTTTTGTCGTTTGCATGACTTATAATAATTTGCAGATTTTGCAGAAAAAACGTTTTTTCCTCTAATTTTTTTTATTTTGTTTTTTTTATTTTCTGTTTTAGACATAATTTATTAATTGAAATGAAAAGCGAATTGTTTGCGAACACGGAATAAGTTTACTATTTATTTATGCATTAGATGTTTGCCCTGAACTCGCCTTTTCTTTTCATTTCTTCGTTTCTCTCTTTTGAATTTTTTAGATGTCTTTTATACCAAACACTTAATGATTCCTTTAATACAGCATTATATATGTTGGACAACAGCCAAATCATATGTTTTACACATATGTTTTGTTGAATATTTTCTTATTAATCTTATAATTAAGACTTTGGCCATCCATTCCATCATAAAGTGGAAACTCTTTTGAATTAATATTACTCTTAAAAAATATTTTTCATGTATTGAATGTTTATTCTAAAACCTAATCTTCAAATAGCTTTTTATTTAATTTTAAGACTAAATATTTTTTTTATTTCAACAAAAAAGAAATATTTGTTTGAATTTTATATATTTTTTATAATTTACTGAAAGATATTTTTAATTATTTTTTAATTCTGTTTTTACACATTACACAAACCCATTACACAATACTTATTAGAAAATAAAGAATTGTTTTACAACTAGTTATCTTTAGTACATTTTAATAACCATTTCATTTCGTTTTTTTAAATTTCTATTTGTAATTCATTACTAATTAATGTATTTCTCTCATAAAACTTATATCCTTTTAGTTTAATATAATTTAGAGCTTATTTCAGAACTTATTCTGAATTTATTGTTTGACGTCTAATCATTAAATTTGTTTTTAGTATTTCATGTTATTATAGGATTGAAATGTTTAACAATTCTTCAAATAAAATGAGTATTAATTTTTAATTTTATAGATTAATGGATTCATTTCATAATACGAATGCCTATTATTTAATAATTTTATTTTTATTTTATTTTTTCTGTCTTATAATTCATGTTAGAATGAGAAACGGGAATCCCTAATCCCATAATTTTCTCTTCCCTTCCCATTCCCTTAAGAGAATGAGAAGGGAACGAGAGTCAAATGTTGAGTAAAGGGAATGGAAAGGATTGGGAATCAGTCAATATTTATCTGGAATCCCTCGTCTCCCTTATGTGTTGACATAGTACACAATTATACAGGTAGGTCAAGACTTTAACGGGGCACCTAAGAATTGAAATGTGTGAATCAGGTGTGAAAAAGAGAAAGTTTTATCCATCTATCTTTTTTTAAAATTTTCAAATTATCTTCACCCATAACTTTTTAGAGGCAGCGGAAATTTTTTTAATTCTATTTTATTTTTCTTCAAATGTCAATTTACTTTTTTTATTATTTTGAAATAAGTTTGACCTTAGCATTAGGATTTTGAGCAAAACATTAAATCACATTCCACTATAACTTTATAATTCATCGGCATTGGGCTTTCATGGAAATTTATTAAAAGTAAAATATGTAAGAAAAAAGTTAAAAATAGTACTATTTTTTAAAAGAGTCGTTTAAAAAGTTAAAAAAGTGCATGTAATAAACTTACTCAATAACTTATAGACAAAACTGAAATTATGTTAAAAACCCATTTTTGTATTTTATAAGCCTAAAAGAAATATCTTAATTGATTTTTTTAAATAGATTTTTTTAAAGTGATTTTTAAGTGCCCCGTTATAGTCTTGTCGACCCCCTGTACACTGTAGTGCGAATGTTTGGACATCACGATATCAAATGACTAAAGGATTCCCTTATTGAACGGATCCGTTGACTCCCATTTATACAGTGAACGCATAACTATCTTTCCTAGAATGTTACATGAAATTTTTATATCCTTGATAGTTTTCGAAACCTAAAATAGATACAGTGGAGAATCATTTTAAACTGGACGGACAAATGCTTGATTCTTACTCATTAGCTTTGAGTTTTTATTTGTGACTAATCTTTAACCGAAAGATTAACATTAATATCGAATAATTCAAAATAAAAAATTTGATAGAATGTTTTTCTACGAATATGTGACAATATGTTCATTCAAATTGATATTTTGTCTATCGGTCACAGCTTAGTCACAAATAAAAACTCAAAGCTAATCAAGCAAAGTAAGAATCAATCATTTGTCCGTCCAGTTTAAAATGATTCTCCACTGTATTATACTTTCGTAGATCTTTTTTCTAAAAATATGTTAATTTTTATTTTAATTGGCCAGCGTACAACTATATAACTAACTATACAACTTATAAACTTCAAATTTGACCGGTTATTTCAATTGAATTTATAATATAGTTTAAGTAAAAATATTAAATATAATTTGACTAACAAAATAATGTAGGGTACATGATTGGGTATGGGGTCGATCATTTAGTATGGTGAAATAATTACTTGCTAATAATTTAGAAATGTATATAAGATTCCGCGCATTTCAACTGAATTCAAGGGATTGGAAGGAATGAATTCAACATATATCTCAGGGAATGGGATTGGAATGGATTGAAAAATAATTCCATGGGAAGAGAATGGATCATAATTTTATGGCAATTTCGCACTCTATTTCATATCAAACATATTGTGAAAAATTCAAATTTTATGCTTATATATATTTTTATACATTGCTATGAATAGAGATTTGGGCTTAAGTTTAATATATTCTTAAAAAGTATTTCTCAAATAATACTTAATGATTGTGTGACTCAAATATATTTTCTATTTTAGTTTATTATTACAAACAGAGAAAAAAAATGTATTCATTACCAGTAAAAGCAGTTAAGGCTTAAAAATAATATTTTTGTGAAAAAATTAGGATTTTCTACATTGGAGTCTATCTTCTCCTCAGAATTGATTTGCCAGAAAAACTAAATCAATTGATTACTACTTTGGTCTTCATATCCAAAAATTTTGGATAAAAAACAGTTTACGTTATGTTAGACTAAATATTTTATAAATAAATAAATGAATATTTTATATAAAACATAATTCTTCAAAATACAGTCATTATTTTCTTTAAAATTTTTTCGTCACAACAATACTGTATCAGAATTTTTCATTTAGATTTTTTATGCATTTCTTAAGATTTTACCAAAAAATTTATTACAACATATAAATCAATAATTCAACACAACTTTACGAAATAGAATTTTTTTGGTCACTTATATACATTCCTGATCTGAATTGGTTTTTATGAAAATGTAAAGAAATTGTGAATTATTTAAAGGAATTTTTGTGCAACTAATTTCTTATATAAATAAGAGCTATTGTTATATCGATTTAAAATTAAATTCACTCAAAGCCAAAGTTGTGTACAGTAGAGTCTATGTGCAAATATGCTGATATACAAGAATAGCTGAGTTGGGAGATGTATGCCATTATACTGTATGATTCAATTTATAAATGCATTTATTAATTAGTTGAGAGAGTAAAATGTAACTTTTTGAGCTATGAATTAGTTTAGAAAATTGACTTTTTTTGTCAGGTCGTGACCAACACCTAAAACAATGATTGAAAAAACTTAGTCTATTTGTAGGTTATGTTCTATAAGTTAAATAAAATAAAGAATGTCTGTTCCCATCACTAAAAAGCACAATATTTATATTTCACTAATAAATTAGTATTTCAATGATTATTGAAATATTTATATTAAGCTTTTGAATGGTGTTTCGAAATCTGAATTTAAACAAGTCTTTAGTATTAAAATAGAGAATGAAATGAAGAATTTGTAGAAAATTTTTACTTCAATTTATTAGTTTAACTAAAAATTTTGGCTTTAATTGTTTTAGTAAATAGAGTTAAAAAGTTTTAATTAAAACTGTTGTCCACTATTTATGATTTCCTTTGATATTTGTTTTAAAGTTTAAAATTAATTCGTTTACTATATTTAATGCTTTCAGTTTCATAACTATATTTCTGCATAATTATGATAATCACTCTTCAGTTTAGTTAAGAATATATCCAAAGGCTTTATATTTAGTCAAACTCTAAATTGTCGGAAGTTATCGATCAATCAGTTAAACACAAAGAAAAAGAAATTAAACACAGAATTAAAATAATTGTCATTACATTTATACTCAGTTCTGATTTCAATTAAAATTGTTTTAATTCAAACAATTTTTACAACAATTCTAATGGATTGCAAACAATTTGTATTTTAATGGTTTTCTAAACTTCACATAATCTGTTGATTAATAGTCTTTGAATGTCTTTCCAAATAATCTTGAATTATATTTTTTATGTGATTTTACGAATTGTAAATATATTTGTGCTCTAAAAATAGTGCCCAATCTCTACATAATTTCCTTTTTTTCTCATCCGAACATCAATTCTTTCACAAATCCTGAAAAATCGCATTCTATTAGATTTTTTCACTCAATTCAATCGAAATTAAATCCTTTAAAGCAGTTCTGAATCTTTGTATTCATTTTCATTTTCTATTCGCTGTCAAACTCCTAACCCATTCATTCATCTCATAGATTGGCTATAAATATAATAATTTTATGTTTCATAATCTCAATCCCAATTCAATTTCTATCTGATATTGAAGTACAAAAAAAGTAATAATAAGATCTTATTTGTGGTCAAAGCCATTAACTTTCTTAATATAATATTTAGTTAATGTGATCTTATTTTATTTCATTGCGATATTCGCGACATTTTCTTTGATTAAATTATTGAGTTTGTGTCAGATTTTCAATTTCACTTCAAATTAATTAGCAATAAAATGCATAATTATATCAATTTTTTTCTATTTTTCTCTAATCAATTAAATTTTTCGTTTTCTAATTATGAGTTTAGCATTCATTAAATTTTATTAGAAAATATATTATATTCAATAGTATTAATAGTACTGTACTTTCTATTCACAAAAGTTAATTAATAATAAACAGAGACTTAATTTACGGATTAATAATAAACGAAATTATATATTTTTTATTAATTCATTCAATTTTTGAGTTTTAAATCTGAAAATATATAACTTTTATGATTTCTGTACAAAATATATATTTATTTTATTTAAAATAATCTAATTATTGCAAATTCTATTCTCATTTTATTATAGAATATATAAATAATGATTTATAATATTAGATAATTTTGGGTGTATTTCGTCCCAAAATTTCCTGTCTCTCAATGTAATAGATTTTTGCATTCATTTGTTAATCATATGAATGAAATGTTTATAATTTACATTGAATGACATAAAAGTGTTGTATTCCTTAAACTATTAATTCTTATTTATCACGAATTTATTCATTTATTTCTCTAATGAATTCAATTCACTACAGATGTTGTCTAATATTCTCAATTAAATACTTTAAATCTGTTGATATAATTAGCAATTTTTAGATAATGGCAATAAAAAAAATATTCGAAACACAAGAATTATGTATTTTAGTAAATGTTTTGAGTCTATTGTTTATTAGTTTAGCTCAAACTTATATTCAGTGTTGGAGTATTTAATCATAGAATAATAGCGTATAAATCATTTGAAGTAAAGTAAACTAAAACTAAAAAAAACAATTTAAATGTGTTATAAAAAGCAATTTTATTAATAATAAGCCAATACTTTTTTCATATTCATATATTTGATTATAAATTTCAAAAGAATAAGTCATGATTTTGGATACGGTTGCCAAACAAAGTCAAGTGCTTTTATGGTTATACCTCTCTTAACAGTATTTATTGGACATAATTAATACGCAAAATATTAGTGCATTTATAGTCTATTTGTTTAGCGTTATTATACAGTTAACGATGATTTACTAATATAATCATTGATACGGTTGAGTGAAAATTTTGAATCAATTTCTCTATTATTTATGCCTTTTTTAAGGACCTATTATTGCGAAACTATGGCTATAATAATACGCTGTTTATGAAAAGAAAGGAAAACTCTTTTAGAGTTTTATCTCTGTTATCACAAATGATTGTGTAGTGTATTGGATAACAGGCTTTTCATATACTATGTGTTAACTGAAGTATACTTTACATTATCAACAGATCTCTATAAACATATCAATAGTTGATTTACGACACTATTTTCATATATCATATCATTTTATTTCCAAACATTGGAGTTGTGTTTTACGACTGAAACCTATTTTTGAGAAAGTTATGGAATAAATATGACTTATATTTGTTGGTCTTTATTATCGAATGGAAATTCTTATTTTGCGAAACCGAATGATTCGTTATCTCTCGAAAAAGTAAGTCTCACTTAAGTTAAGTTTACGGCAAATACTATAGAGTAGTGCAGAGAAAGTGTTTTCCAAAAATATTTCTCTTTTAGAGGTTATGTTTACCACCGCTTCCATTAAATTATATGACGGCTTATATCCTAAAACTTTATGGACCAGTGCTCAGTCGACTACTCATTCACTTTCACACCAATGTTGGGAAAGAATAAGAGAATAAGTGAAAGAGTGATCTAATCTATAATATAATAATATATTAAATCTAAAAATACTTTTATATTATAAACCTTTTGTTGAAATCATTTATTTTCAAATCACTAACTCTTCAAATAAATATTTATTTCTCATAAATATGATATAAATCTCTACTAAAGTTCTATTGAATTTCCAAATGAGAAAAATTCTGATCAAATATTTTGTTCTAAAATTGTTCTTATTTTTAATAAACGCTTTTATATTTAATCCTAAATCAATGGATCTCTTCATAAATTGATGTTTCAAAGTGTGTGAAAGTGAGCCCAAAAACCACTTATTCTTGAAAATTGAATTTAACTTATTTTTGTTTTCCTTTCTTTTTTGTTTGTCTGCACTTTTAGTTTTGGCCTAAATATATAAATATTTAACCGACAATAGTATGTATTCCTCAATATATAAGTTATAAACTGTATTATAGATTTGGTAAATGCGGGCAAGACTTGACTTAAACACCACATGTTCTCTGAATAGCAAAAGTAAACGTCAATCTTGTGCTGTTGTGTAAGACATTCTCTGATGGGAAGTGTTGTGATCACGAAATGTGCAAATATATTGTGCAAATCATTTAATATTTACAGAATCCTTATATTAGTCGAAAACACAAACGTTTCTGTCGTATAATTATGACATTAAACAATCCACTAATGAATGAGATGTCAATAGAGAATACCATTGCATCGCATCATAAGCCGCACAAAGAAATGACTGAATTATTTATTTTCTATATTTAGCTCTTTTTTCGTTTGAATCGCATTTCATTAATTTGTTAGCTTTAAAGACATTAACAATCATTAAATATTTAAAACTCATTGCATAATAGACTTAATTAGTTAACAGTTTCCACAAAAACTTTTATTATCTTTTATTTGTTGAGAAATCTGTCTTTTTTCGATCAATTTCTTGAATAAATAATCTAAAAATCGATTTTATGTTTCTTCACTCGACTTTAGTTTTTTATTATTTAAATTTTATTTTTCTACAAATTTTTTTGATGTCTGATTCCGTTTGATATTTATTCGCATTCATAAAATGCATTTATCGGACAATTAAAAGTTTGTTTGTGCTATAATAGCTCTTTCCGTTTGGACCAGACTTATTGATGTATTTTTAGTATTTATTCGTGTAATAAACTACAAACTGGTATTTGAATTATTCGCATAAACTTTTATTGTCTATATTTAATACAATGCGTAAACAAATTAAATCAAATATAAAAATGGTATTGGTGTATTTTTAAAATGATTACTATTAAATATTAGAATAAAAATTATTGCTCTGTATAATAGTTGTCTAATCGAAACAATACCCAACTCATGTCATATGTTCTATCATTAGGAAAGTGTGCAATAACTGCAAGTGTCCGCGAGATTCGCACGATGTATATCACGAAGAGTTTGTTGACGTTCGACAGCGAATCGGATTCAAAAACAATGGTTGCGACTGTAAAGAGAGGACACTCCAGGAGGGCTACTCATGGGTGCCGCCCGGCATCACCAGTGAAAAGGTATCACTATTTTTCTTAGTTATACACCTATTCTGATAGAAGAATAGCCGCTGAATACAGCTTTTCATAAGTTCTTCATTTGTCAAAATTGTCGTTTAGATAAGTATTTAAACAAATTTACAATTTGTCCAACAAATAAAATGATACCTCTTTAGACATACTTTATTAATATGTTGTAACAAACACTTTATTGTAGTCAATGTTAAACTGATTTGATTCCAATAGATTAATAGATGACAACATTGTTAATTAACATGGGATCGCATCCACTTTGTGTTAGATTCAAACTATTGTAATTCATATTATTATAATAGCCCATTCCTATCGATCAAACATTTCTCATTGACCTAATATTGAGAAGAGAACAGACAGATAGTCGAATCCGAAATATCAAATCTATTGCATTAATTCCTAAGGAATAAGCTATAAATGATTATTTCGAAAGAAATTTTTTTTTTATTTTGTTATTTCAAAATAAAAAAATTATATAATATTTGATTCAATTTTTCGATAATTTGTCATTCGATCCGATTTTTATATAAAAGTATTTTTTTGTGAACGAAATGAAGAATTCGATTAATTTCTTTAATATTTGGCAGAAGTTTCACAATTTTTTCAATTTATTTTGCTTTTAATAAAAATTTATTTTAAAAATGAAAGAAAAGAATATTTTCTGATGGATTCGAAATATTTTGTTATTATTTTATTTCTATATTCAATAACTTTAGATTTGTTGTTCAAAATTGAACTGAACTGAAAAATTATGTTCAGAAAGTTGTGTTCACTATATATAGAGAAAGAAATACTCATTTTCTCCAAAAGCAAGACATAAGATATCGAATTACTTTTTTCTTTAGAAAGTTTTCTATAAAATATTTGGCATATCTATAGTCAAAGAGCACTATAATGTCATTTTCCTATAATTTTCTGTCACAAAAATGCTTTTATGAATTTTTTTCCATTAAATAATCGAAACTAAAGTCCGAGTTATCGGACAATAGAGTTATATAAAGCAGTTAAATGTGTTTTTGTTTACTGCAAAACAATATTCTCTTAAATATTTATTACATTTGTATTACTTTCTAAACAGTTTAGTCAATCAATTGAATTCCGATTACAAATTATTGCAAATTCTTATGTATAAGACTGTAGTTTTAGTTTTAACTCAAATCCTGTTCTGTTATATAAACCAATTATTAAGAGATCGTCTTTTAATATGAATTTTCATATTTCTATTTAATCAATAGAATGTTTGATATTTTGTATTACATTTTTTGAGTTTTAAAAATTTTCACAAATCAATACAAAGGCTCCAAAAGATTGAATCTGTTTTTGACATTTTCTACAAATATTCAATAAAATTTAGGTTCATTTCTGGTCCAATATCTGTCTGTCATTTTGATTATAATAATAATCGATTGCATAGGAAATAAGGAAAACTTAAATGAGTGACTAATTTATTATAATATTGATTACAAAAGCTTTAGTTCTAATAATTGGGAAAACGTTAACGAGTTTTATGTCATAATAATTATTCTTTGAATTCAAATGGATTACACAAATTCTTAATCCTTAAATAAAAAGCACCTAATTTTTTGAATTATTCCTTCGATTTTATCTTTCAATCAGAATGTATTGTATAGAAAGAATTTATTGAAAAAACAAATAAACTCTTCTATATTTTACGGTTAAGCTCCAATTCGCCTATATCCATTTTGCAAAATATATTAGTAAACATTCAAATCGCCAAAAATAAAAAAACATAATTTATACCAGGGGTTTGAGATTTGGCAAAATACCCCAATCGTATTTTTACCTTACTCCCCCCTGAGAATTTTGATAATTTTTATACCCCCGACTCGGAAGACCTTGGCTACCTCTGATTTATACCATAAATTGCATAAATAGATTAACTAGAATCTATAAGAATTTAAAACATTATTATAAAATAGTTATTTACAGAGCTGATCACAGACTTATAGTCAATTCGGCATAAGTTTAAACTTGAAATACTTTATAATAATAATAATAATAATTTATTTGAATTCAAGAACATGTCTTAAATAATACAAAAGATTATAAATACAATTCTAATTTGTTTACAAAACTTCTGTATTTAGTTTCAGATCTTATATTTTGAGGCAATAGATTAAAAAGTTTTGATGCATTAATAAAAAAAACACTTTGTTTTATAATTTACAGGTATTTTACAAAATACACCATTTCGTGAAGGTTCATAAAATATCAATTCATTTAACCATTTGTTTATACAATCATATAATTTAAAGCGAATTCTAAATACAAATTTTAAGATTTGAATAATCCTTCTATTCTTCAAAGTATACATTTCTAAAAATTCAAGCCTTTCTTCATATGATAGACAACTATTATTCATTGTATAACAAGGTTACTTTTCTTTGTATGGATTCTAATCTTTCAGTTTAAGTTCTGTTTTATTCAATCGACAGATTAGAATCGATAAAATCGATTCATTACTGCTATTATAGTACACATAATATACAAAAAGGAACTGCCATTCAGATACTCTGCAGAAAATACATAAACAATCGTAAAATAAGCAGAAAAATTAGATCATTTGTAAAAATTGAATACTATATTCGATTCAATAAGCATTCATTGGATTAAAGAGTTTATTTAACTATAAATTTTACTAAAAAATGAACTGCTGTTAAAATATGTTCTTAAATAGCATCTCGATATGTAAAAATCGCACAGTATATTTTCGCGATTGTGAACGGATACGTCTTAAATAATCCAAAACGAATTACCTACTGATCAATATTTTTGCTCCTATTATTAATTATTGAGATTTTAAAACTACTTTTAATTTAAACATTTTTGATAATTATTTGATAAATAGTGATGAATACAACTAAAACATAAGAATCGATAGCATATGTGATGAGACCAGCGATGGCTTATATATAAATTGCTGTTCACAAAAGAAATGATTGACTGATTAGAAAACGATTTATTTAAACTTGAAATAAATATATAAAACTTCAAGATTAATTAAATTCAAATTTATTTTTACTTTTTGTTGATTTTTTTATTTTATATGTCAAGTACTGCACCCAAAATGAAGCCAAATTACTAGATATTTTAGTATAGGATAAAATTATTTGACATATTAATTGTGAGCCTGTATATTTTCTAGAACTCATTCCATTTAAATTCAAGAGCATTTGATTTTTATTTTAAAAAATATCTTTAAAGTTATATTACAAATCAATCAATCAATATTGGTTTGAAAATATACTGTAAATATCAGAAAAATAAAGAACTTGTTAAATAACTTATGGGTAAAATAATTAGTATTTTAATCAAATTTCTATAATCTTATAATTGAAATCAATATTTTTCAGAATTATTTATAAATATGATATAATAATAATAACTTATTAGCGCTCTATTAATGACTTATTGAAGTCTATGAGATATTCTTCTATTACTTCAATTATAATAGATATAATTCGGATGATGTTAAATGTCCTGC
>JAQFXN010001208.1:0-16194 GCA_034693365.1 Liacarus xylariae
CTTATCTATAGCTGGTGTTTCAATAAATTATAATAATTTTTTAAAACCCTCATTGAAAAATGTTAAGGACAGGTTTAGTGCATTAGCTTAATGTAATTGCATTTGACTATCAATGACCAAAAGCTGAATCACTGAATCAAATAATTTAATTAAAAAATTTTATTATAAAGAGTTTCTATGAATGAATTCAGTTATGAGTTCAGAGTATTATTTATTTATCGTTCACAGATTATTCAAATATAAAAACATTAAGCCATTAAACTAAGAAGTTGTATACTATGTGTGCAGAAATAAGTTGTAAAGAGTTTACGTGCTTGTATAAATCAAATATAAGAGTATTATATATTATAAGTTAATATAAGTAATTATAAGTATGAGTAATGAGTAATTATGAGTAAATATAAGTTATTAAAGGTATTATATAAAAATAAGACAGCCATCACCTGATTTTCAATGTTATTCCTAGTCAACTGTTGCCTGTCATCACTACCCTGGCCTGTATTTACAGATATTTTTTCGATTATTTTCAGAAGCCTTTCATTTTCTTTCTTTAAGTCATTACACTTTTCAGTTATAATGTTTTTGTAAGAGATGAGAAACCTTTCCCTAGTAGTGCATTCATCCATTTCCTGTCTCAATGTATTAATATGCCTGGACAAATTTATATTATTGTCTTCTAAAAGTACAATTTCTTTTAATAATAATTCAATTTTTTCTGATTCATGTTTATTGAGAGCCAATAACTCTTTGACACAATCGTGCGGTGATTTGCAAATACAGAAGTAATCGTTGCATAGATTTCGACCATAACTACAGTTGACTGTGTGTTGTGTCAAGTCTTCTAAATTCATTACTTCCGGACATCCCTTGTGTTCACAGCGTATTTGCAGTTTTCCCAATAAATTGAGCACAAGCCTGTTTTAATTATTATATAAACAATAAATAGCATGGTCACAATTACCCAGTGTCAAGTCTAACTGTTGGAAGAGATTCACTTTTTTTGGCTTTTCTCAAAGGGTATACCAATAGACTAAATAATGAATACTGTTATTATTCAATCCCATTTTAGGGAATCATCTCAATGTACACTCCGGTATTTCAACCATCCAGGGATCACTACTTCACTCAGAGGTATGACAACGAGCACAGTGTCACAAATATTAGAGAACATACCCGAACCCCCAGTACACGAAGCTCGTGGCGATGGTAGTTCGTGCTTCCAATTGACGACGATTAATTTAAGTCCAAGGTCATTTTGTCCCACCCCAGTTAACAAAAAATATTTAAGTATCAATTTATAATAATAATTTCAAACCTAAGAATCTTAGCCGGTACAATTAAGCTTAAGTTTAATGGGATAAAGCAATATTAAATTTATAAATTAATCTTTATAAATTATTTGAATCCATTAAAAAACGTGAATAAAGTTTTACTTATATTTTGTTAGCTGGCTGCTACTATAGTTGCTACTATACTATAGGCTGCGACTATAATAGTACATATTGCAGGAGTAACTTAACAAGTTGTCTCTTAATTCTAGATCTATGCAAAACATTGTTAAATAAATCAGAAATTATTTTGTCATAAATATCCACATGTGTTCATTTGAAAAACAATCTTGTGCTTTACAAACCTGGGTGGTGAAATTACGCTAGAATCAGTTAATACTGCCCTATCATAGGGACAGGTATTGTTAGTTTTACGCCATTCGTTAATACATTCTCTACAATACGACTGTAGACAACAGTTGGCAACGACAGGGTCTTTGAATATCTGGTGACAAATACTGCACAATAGGTCAGTGATTTGAATCTCAGACAAATTAACAAATCTTTCGACACTATATCCGGGCATTTCTGTCAATCTATAAGAAAATAAATTAAAATTTAAATCTCTCATTAGATTTTAAATTAATTCAATTAAATTATATTAATTTGCATTCATTACAAAAATATGAATAAACATTTCAAAGGATTAAAAGAAATCGAGGAAATAAAGGCAAAATGTCATTTGGCTGTTAGAAGACCAGAGCTCCCAATATTTCCCCATAATTCAACACTACTATTCAAAAATTACACTCTATTAACTTACTATATTATTCATAGGGCAAAAAACTAAGGGGTTCTGGTCTACTAACAGCCTGTAACTGACTATTAAAGTAAATTGTTTACAAAAACAATAGTAAATTTTAGAAACTTTCCCGTTAAACTTTATTACTAACTTTATTAATTATATAATTTTATTCTACAGTTAGCGTAATTTACAACATTAAATTGTTTTTCAACATCAATGTAATTTAACACTCGATAATATGCGATATACTTAAATGTCCAACTTTATTTTATTTAAATATTTTCATCATGACATACGAATAATAAAGTCTTAATTAAAATTATAAATATAGTTTTTCTAATTGAATTTTTTGCTCAAGTTTAAATTTAAATAAACTATTTAATGTAAGTGTTGATCGCTTTGAAAATTGATCAAACGTGCTAGATTACAAAAATTTTGTCGAATTGATTTGTTTAGATAAAACCTTTATCTACAAAAAATTCAATTCTTCTTTCAAGGTCAATTTCAAAACAAATTCTCTCTATTAAACTTGAATGCCACATTTATTAGTTAGAAAATTCTTAATCGAGGATTTTTAAAAAAAATATGAATTATATTTAAAAAATAAAAAATTTAAACATTCAAATGTTAGAATAAAATACTATTATTATTAGTTAAATAATTCTAAACTAAATGTTTTATTTGATAATAAATTAAATTAGTAATGGTTTTGTAGAAAGTATCATGTAGAATTAAAGTTTTACCCAACAGAAATGTAAATTATCTTTTTTTAAAAAATGAACAGGTATTAATTAAACTTGTTACGTTTCATGTTTCACTTAATGTTATTTTATTTGACTAATCAATGAAATGATTAAGGGGCGATTTTCTCAATTTATTATTACTAAATTATCTATTTAACTTTTTAATGTAGTTTAGAAATTATTTGTCAAGTATGTTTTTTTCAAAATGTCATGTTTCCCAGCAATATGTAATTAAGTGTTTCTACATATTGCTCAAAATCAGTGTTTCTATTGTTTTAAATTACAAAACACAATAAAATAATTGAAAAAATTGCCCAAAATTAGTATATATTATGTTTTTAAAAAGGTGAACAACTCATTGGAAACTATGAAATAGTGCTGAAATTGAGTTTATTTATAGCATTTAATGATTTGATGTTTGAATCCATAATAATATTTGACAAAAGATTTTTATATCAAACAAATGTTGTGATCTATTACTCTGATGTCTGCACACGTTTCGACATTCAACTGATCTCTTGTTGAATGATTGACTTTTAGACACAATAATGAGAATTATCCCAAAAACAGAGTCCAAATCATATGTTTTGAACCACAGATGTGAGGGTCAAAGAGGAGTAGACATAGGTTTTCGGTAATAAATGACTTTAATTGCTTAAAACTGTTAAAGTTTTTCGTATTTTACAAAATATCCGAGAGTCATTCTTCAAGATGTGAATTGCGTTGATTTTGTCCAGATTCTATTTAATTAGCATTTTTTACTTTGGGTTTACTTATGAATGGGTTTTTTCAATATATAGTGTATCAATACTAACAAGGAAACTAATCCGCCTTCGATTGGGTTCAAATTTTATTTCTGAATACCTTGTTGTATATGTATGTAAAAATTATAAAAATTCTCTACTCAATTTGATTAGCAAAATATTTAGCCCCGGTATGACTTATTGGAAATGCATATATTTTATACAGTTTAGTGTATATTTTAATCTCAAAGATATTCAATTTGTTAGATTTAATGTATAATTCTATTTGTATAATCTTGGTGATCCAAAATACCCTCCCTATACCCCCATAATTTTAAGTTTATTGGCCATCTCTAATTCAGACGAAAACTCTGATGGAGAGGACACGTCTGCAGACGAAACGTGTCATAAATTTCAAATCAGATGAAATTTTTAAAAGTACACTTAACTCTCGTTAGTATGAACTTCATTAGTATAAACTACTCATTTATATGAACTTATTATGAAAACCATTCCTATTATAAACAATATTAAATATCATTCGTTTGTATGAAGTTTTACATAAATGATAAAAATTTTAATTTATTCAATAAGTATTTATAAATTAAGTAATTGATGTAATAATAACTGAATACTCCACTTTGCTGAAGAAAAAATACCTATTCCCTATCGTTTTGAAGAATATTCTAGTATAATAGGGGCCGAAGGCGTTGTTTTTGCGATTTCCTGAAATTATATCTAAATTCTTAGAAATGATAGAATTTTCTTAAATTCTCACTAAAAATAGCGAGTTTGTGTTACGTTCTACACAATTCATCATAAATTGCCTGAATTTTACCAAATTCTGTTAAATTGCGTCATTTGAGTTAAATTTTGCAAGAATTTGACAATTTCAAAATATCTTTCACTTTACCCCCTCCCCCCCTATGATTTTGATGTTCTAATCAGTGCCATTTTCCCTTTAATTTTACGTTTTTCACCATCTCTACTTTATCTGATACAGCATTATTAAAAAGAAATAAAGCGGTTTACTGTTTTATACAAGGTTATTCATAAGAAAGAGTTTGTGAAATAGGGATGGGGAAAGGAAAAATTTCAGTTGTATTGGTTTTTAGCGAAGTTAGGGGATATTCCGGGCTGTGACTTTACTAATTTGTTCAAATATCAACAAGGTATTTCAAGGAGGTAAATCCTTGCAGAATTTAATTAAATATAATGTACATTAACAGAATTTTGACTAAATCTGTAAAATTTTAACAAATTTTGAACAAATTATGATGAATTCTGGAAAAAGTTTGCTATCTTAGAACTATTATTAAGGTACTTCACTAGCATATGGGGTTAAAATTACAATCCAAAATCACAGGGCATTGCACATTGTTGTTCCGAAATATTTATCAATTCTAAAGAAGAAACTGAAACAATCATCAATATATCTAATAATTAGATGTTAAAGCATTTAATCCAATTGCAAAAATATTTTTGTCAAACAGGAGTAAATTGTTTTGACCAACTGTTAGCCGGAATGTTGAGTATATTCTCTGAGAATACATTTAGAAACTTTAAATAATCAAGAATCAGTGATTTTATAAGTAGTTTAAATTAATGAATGATTTTTGATAAATAGAATTGATTTAATAAATGTTTTAAATCATATTAAAAAAATTTCATTTGTATGAACTTTTCGTTAGTATGAACTAATTTTCATTTCCCAATGAGTTCATACTAACGAGAGAGGAGTGTATTTATTTTTTTAAAAACATAATATCTAATAACTATTATCCTGCTACAATTTATAAAATTATACTTTAAATCTACCAAATTAAATAGCTTTGCAGACTAAAACATACATTAAACTGTATAAAATATATGCATTTCCAATGTCATAATGGGGCTAAATTTTTTGCTAATCAAATTGAGCAGAAAATTTTTATAATTTTTACATACATATACAATAAGGTATTCAGAAATAAAATTTGAACCCAATCGAAGGAGGCGCTCCCGATTAGTTTCCTTGTCAGACAAATGTCACTTTTTACATTTTTAATTTAAATTTTGAAATATGGACATAATTGACAGCATGCAAACATAGTCTCAATATATAAGAAAATTGGAGTACTACAGCAATTTAGGTTGAATAAAATGATTTATACACAGTTTGCAGACAGATTTAAAAAATAGTTTAAAATAATAACAAATAAAATTTTAAAATTCTAATTTTATTTTTTCAAATTTTTTTTGCTAACAGGCTTAAAAAATTAGTGATTCTTAGGGGTGCCTAAAAATAAGAAAAGGAAGAAATTTCAGGAGTGGGCATATTTTATTTTGTCTAAGTTTGTATTCCGACCTGTGATGTCACTAATTTTGGACAGGGGGTCCAGGGGAAAGTATTTTGCAATCATCAAATTCTTGCAGAATTTAATTATAAATGACATAATTGACAGAATATGGACTAATTCTATAAGAATTTGATCAAATTCTGTTATTTTTCCAGAACTTAGAAAGAATTTCACAGAATATTCTCCAAAAACGGCACCTTCGAAACCGTTTTATCAAAATTTCTATAGGGGTATCTCGCCAGTAGCTTAGTGGGTATCCGGCCAAAATCACATGGAATATTTCCAGCTGGACCCTCCTTTCCCCATTCCTGGGGTTCCCCACACTTGAAGACGACAAGAGAGGTATTTGTCTTTTTTATCAAAGTTTAGAGTACATAGACATTCATTCATTTCATTTTCATGAACGCCTTTTATACCTTTCGGTGTAGGCATAGTTCTCGAATGCTATTGCGTCAAGTGCTCGAAGTACTTTGTCTCACTCCTTCTAGAACAAGTGACGAGCTCATTGCTAGCAGTGAAGTGAGAACAACTGGGAGCGATATCAGTTGAAAAAGTCTAAATAAATAGACCCCACTAGCTGGGCTCGAACCAGCGATCTTTTCTAGGCGAGAACCATACCTATTGAGCTACCTCCGCTCTCTCCATAGACATAATGTTGGAAATTTTTTCATAGGAAGGAGATATTCCAGTATTTACCCCTTCTGGTTATCTATTGAAAATCTTGAATTGTTCAGAACCTTAACATTTTAGTAATGACTTAATTAAAGAATTGGCCCAATATAAATACATTTAGTAAGGTGACCACAATTAAGTGATTTTGTGTCCTTACTGTTTTTGCGTTTTATAAGTGAATTTGTTTTCTATTTATAATCTATTCTTTCTTTATTTGTAACTTTGAAAAAAACAAAATTATCTCGTATATAAACTGGTATTTTCCACATATGAATACAATGTAGAGTTAATGTAAATATTATTGCAATGATTTCGAAATCGAATAGTATATTAATTGACCAGAATCAAGTAAATATTTAGGAATTTTAAATAGTTTCATATTTTCTTATACTATTTAATAAAACACTGTCTTATCAATAATTGTTTTTAATAATAGTTTTAGAGGCCAAAATTGATTAAGTAATCATTTTTTTCAATTGTAAAAATACAGAACAATTTTATATCAGAGATGGTCAGAAGGAGCAACTGAATGAGTTGAATCAAAAAAGGAGTAGACAACGTAATTCTACTGTGTTCTCAAAATACCAAATGGTCAAGTATTAAGAAATATTTTACATTTTGATTCTCGTTAAACAAAAATTAGACGGATGCTAGAAATTGTGGCCATTTCCTGCTGATTACCCTTAGAATAGAAAGTAGTTTCTATTATAGAACAGACCTGTATTATGCCTGAACTAGCAGAATATTTTTGTATTTCGAAAATGTCCCCATTATCCCCATTAAACTAAGCAGATTGCTAACTTGCTTTCCATATTATTTTGAATAAACTTGAATTATGTCATTCTCGGCTCAATTTTGAGTTTGATTATAAATTACGGTAATTTATATAAATTTGTTAGCATTCCAAGTTTTAGATATACAACCTTCAGAGCATGTCCATATCTAAAATGATTTTTCATATGAAAATTCACCCCTTACATTGTGACTCAACTGAACTAGCTTCATTTTTGTTTATATCCTAAAGTATTACATTGTATATTAATCAGTTTTATCAGTGTTCATTCATCAAATGTATATTATATTCTAGCATAGTGGTAATTTTTAAAAATTCATGCTCGATTTACAAATAAGCAAAGGTGACTTTTGGTAATCACGAGTATTACTAATCGACTATTTATTGAATGTGAATCATTTGATTTTAAATGTATTCTTAATCTAATCAAACAATTTTGTAATGAATTCAAGCGTAAATCTAAATTTGAGTCCTTCTCTATTCAAAAGGCAATTCATTCTCGATATCTCTCGAATGGATCGAAGTTTACCACAAAATGCTATCTTATCTCTCATTTTAAGCAAACCTAAGCTCAATTAAATAAATATACGAAATCAAAAATATCTAACAAATGGGTATTATTTCTAACAAATAAGATATTAGCAGTGAATGTATGTTCCAGTGCGGGGACACTTTGTTTGTTCACTAGTTATTAGTTATTGTGTCTCCGCATTAAAAAACAACCGATTCTTCAATTGTTGATCAAAGACTGTAAATGAAGTTATTTCGACTGTTGTTTGTTATAATTTTATATTTTAAGTTTGAATACACTTGAGTTTTGGATTAATAAGTTTAAAATTATGTCTTCAAACAAATATTTTTTGATATGGTTTTCACTTATAAATTCATTTCATGCATTCAACGCCGACAACAAAGTGCCTGAGTATTACGCACAGGACTATTGCAACTCCAAGACTATTAATCATAAGATTCATGTCAACGAAGAGCAGCCAACTATCATAATCCGGGCCAATCGTGGCTCATATCGGCCTGACTTGGACTGTCAGCTCCGTGTCGTTAATAGTGGTGATGAAGAGTCGGGACTTATTGTTAATATAAATTCAATTAATTTGAGACAACACTACAGATTTAAGGATTATTTGGTCATTAAATTCAATGACACGACAACTAATCTATGGTTTGAAAACCAATTAATTAGCAATAAGTTTGAGAAATCAGAGTTTTTCTACACAACAGATTCGGACGATTCCGATGAAGTGGTCTTCAAATTCATGACTACTATCGATAACTTCATTCAAAACGATGACAAGGGTTTCGAAATAATCATTACTTTATTTAAAGATTTGAGTAATAGGGATGAGAACAATAAAAACGGGAGAATTAGTGACAAAAATAAAGATAATAAATGTGAACAAAAATATTTGTTTGACTGCGGAAACAATGTCTGTATTGATAGAAAATTCTGGTGCAATGGAATCAACAATTGTGGCAATAATATGGATGAGAGAGACAATTGCAAACATTCCCGAAGAAATAATTATTTTGATTTCTTCGATAATGGCTTTTGGTTTGGCTTTAAAATAGTTATCAGTTTATTACTGTTGGGATTGTTTTTGGGTATACTTTCCTGTCTTTGCAAACGATATGACGAAAATAAAAAATTTAAGAAACAATTCTTTTTAAATCAATTGAGTCGAAGGACAAACTTTAATTTGGCCGGAACTTCCATTTATTCCCAGAGTATTCAAAATAAAACACCACTTTATCCACAGCTATATCGCACTTATGGTGGCGCTGAGGCATGAATCGCGAGTCCAGGGCTGACTAAACGGGGTATCCGTAAGAATGTCCATAATATCCAATAAGGTCTTCAATAATACAAACTCTGATTTTTAATCAGAAAATAGAATTAATTTTCTTAAAAAAAGGAAACTCAAAACCCATCCTTTCCCTCTTAAGTGTTAGTAAAATACTCAACCCTTTACCAAAACTCCTATACCCACACAAATCCTATGGTTTGAGAGTTTGATCATTCCTGGACTCAGACATTCAATTACTGGTCAACTGATTCAAAATTATTGTAATTATTTAATAAAATATTTTAATAAGTATTCATTTGTTGAGAACCCGATTCATATTCCATAAGTTGGGGCTCTTTTCTCCTGGCAATGCAGGGGCAAAAACAATTGAAACATTTCCTAAAACAACTTTTTTTATATAATTCTTCCTCTTCTTCATCCCCTATGTCTTCCTCTTCTTTTGCAGATTTGATAGACTTTTCAGTTTTCTTTCTTTTCTTCACTTCTTTATCACTTCCTATAAATAAATTAAATTAAAAAAGTATTTAATCTAAGAAATTGAATTAAATATAATATAAATAATATATTACACATACCTTCTGTTTCTTCCTCTTCTTCATCCTCTTCTGTATTAAACAAAAAATAAAATAAAATAAAATTAATTAACTTTTAATTTAAGTCTTATTTTGTTATTAAATCAATTTTATTAGTTTTTTAGTGAAAAGTTTATCTTAAGATTGTATATAATTTTGATAATAATAATGAAATAAAAGTTTTTTTTCTAATCAAAAACTGTTTAAATAAATAAAGTGTTTATACCTTCATCTTCAGTATCGGTTCTCTTCTTTCTGGGCGACAGTTTCATAAGAAATCGCATTTTTGTCATTAAAGAACTGATACCCGAATGACCTGATCATAGGTTTTAGTTTAATTAATAATTTATTAGTCAATTATTAGAGAAATGATAATTACTGGCGTCGGGCGCTTTGGACGGTGAAGAAAGTCGAGTAAGGGTTTTAATTTTTCTGAATATTGATCCGAGAGTTGATGGACCTTAAGGTGCATTTTTAGGTTTCAATTATAATCCAAAAGATTGGGAAAAGAGATAAAAAAAATTACATTTCAAATATAAATACTTCAAATTTGATTGAAAACAGATGACTCACTCTTTTCATGCGTTACATCTGTTTCGGCTGATATCACATTTCCCTCCTCGTCCACCAAATCCTGTCCGTCAGGTCTCGACGATAACGCGGCCGAAGTTTTGCCAATCGCTCTCATCTTCTTCTGCAGTGAAGTCGGAGTTTTTGGACTCGCTTTGCGTTTTTAAATATAAATTTTTAAAAACATATTTTTAATTGCGATATAAATTATATGAGAACTACATTCGTGTGATTTGGTGGACTTGGATGGACTTTTGCGGGGAGAGAGAGCAGCAGTTATAGTGCCGGTGGCCCTCATCTTTCTAATGGTTGCACTTCTATCTCTGGCCGATCTCAGTCTGTCTTTTGGTCGCTCTTCTAATCGATTAAAATAATAAATCAATCGATAAATAAAGCCCTAAAAAGATTAAAGTAATTCATCTAAACCTTCACTTTCTTCAATCAAGTCTTCAATTTTTCTCTGTTTACTCGAAGGAGAGAATAGAAGAGATGTCTGTCCGGCGGCTCTTATTTTAGATCTGATCCGACGACTGGACGGCGAGACTTAGAAATGGGTATAAAAGACAATAATTAGTAAATGATTTTTAATTTTATTAATTCGTTTCATACGATGCGAGTCTGACTCGGATTCTTCTTCGCTCAGGTCTTTTTGCCCTTTTGTTGGCGATCTTTTTGGCGATTTAGGAGAGGGCGGTGTTTCTCGACGTTTGGCCGAAGCCAGACGTTTAAGTGCATCGGTAGGAGAGAGGGCTAAACATGAAAAAATTAGGTTTCAATTAATATAAATAAAGCTTTTTTAATAAAACACTAAACGTGTAATCAATTTGTTCAGCAATTCTCCGCCCCTTTTCTCTCTTTCGTCTTCTGTTTCTGAAGAACTATCGTCTGAATTGAGATTTAAAGAAATAATTAGATATAAATTGCGAAACAATCGGTTGAATACAACACAAACATTGATAGACTTGTGTTCCGGGCACTGCCAGGAGACTGGAGTCCTGGTCTATCCACCGTCCCTTTCCAAAACTGGTCGACACCTGACCAATCATTCTGGCCTTCTTCTTGAGCACTTGATTCAATGGCACCGGTGTTAGTGTCAGCATTGGAACACCTTTTTGAACCGATTCTTTTTTCGGGGATCGGATGTATTGTTCATTTTTAAGAACTGATACTTTAATAGGCGAATGGATTCCAGTCTTCACCGGTGACACTGGCAGTGATCTTCGCGGAGAACTTTGTGGCGATCTCTTCGAGAATGAGACCTGTTTTTGATATCTATAGGCTTCGGACGGAATATGAATGGGTGTCACAAATGAGTCCTTAGAATATAATTGTTTTATAGGTTTGAATATTATATTTAAATAAAACTAATTTCAAGAGCCATTGCATACATACATCCAACCCATACCTCTTGCCCTCCTGAATCCATTTCCTCCACCACTTGGGTTTAGTACGAGTCCTGATCTGTATATTTCTGCTGCCCCTCTGAATGGCCACATAAACCGGTGATTTATTAATTGCCTGTTCTCTCAATCGGTGCACATCCCCGTCCGCGTCGTCTATTCTAGTCTTCCATCTCTTAATCCTAGGACAGGCATGTCTTAACTTTCTATTCAGTTCCACTTCATCCACATCTACTGTCGGATTCACTTTAACCATACCTTTGGCTACTTTTAAATGGACTAAAATTATGCAAAACTGAACGATAGATCAGATTTGAATTCATATTTCTGTCGAACAAAATAAACATTTGGACAAAAAGTAAATTTGTTTAATAATCAATAATTGATAGTAAAAGACCAGAGTTAGTGTCAAAAATCAATACAGACTATACTTGAAACAGATATTGTGCTCTAATTAATAATTAGTTTTCATCGCTTATCTGACATTCATTTCGCACATAAAAAGTATATTTTAATTAAAATCATTGAATCGTAAAAATATAAATAAGACTAAAATAAACTTCAAATTGAATACAAATTACAATTAATTGATAATACAATAAAAGAGTTATTTCTTAAGGACCTAATTAAGTCAAAAGTAGAGCTGAAATAAGTTCATAAGAATTGCAGACATTATAACAATCAGTACTGAATTGTGTTAATAGTTTCAAAAATAATTATTAATTTGAATGCAATGAATGCAAAAATGCTTTAATGAGAAATGAATCAATTTGTTATTGAATGAGATATTTAAAAGAGAATTATAATAATTTTCTATTCATTTTTTAATCAATGAGTTTTACTTAATCTTTATTCAGCGAATAAACTCATGTATTATTATTGCCAGTGGAGTCCCATGCACTTGTCATTAACAAGTGACGAAGTATCTTTATGCACGTTTGTGTGGACGGCACAAGTTTAATGTCCACAGCAATAGTGATATAAAATATCAAATTCATAGATTGGGAAAATGAAAGAAATTGAACATAATTTCTATTAACAGATTTCTATTTTTTTATTATTAGACATGAAATATTGCTTTCTTATGATATAATTAGTTAATATAATTAATTAAAGACATATTATTTAATTAAAATCATTGAAAGAAACTTGTTTTTAATATAGGATTGAAAGCAATTATTTTCCAAAACAGACGATATTTTCAACACTAAGATTCGTGAATAAAATGAGCTGTACACATAATCGTACAATTATAATACAAAATATTGTACCCTGTTCCCAGACTCCACTGATTATTGCAATTGTTATTATAAAAATTATAAAGACAAAATCTATTATAATTCCTAAACAATATTTGAGCTTGAAAAATCAATTTATCTTTAAAAAAAACATATAATTGAGAAGAATTAATCCTTGCATTTAAATAATATAATATTACTATATTTTTCTACTGTTTTCAATAATTAGTAATTAATACTTCAGAATACAGTAGTGACCAAGCTCGAAAATATCAGCTATCATCAAATAAAATCATGAGGAATGTAACGTTTTACTGTTATTGAAGGGAGAAATTGTTGACAAGTTTTAGATTTTAGACGTTATTCAGGGGTGCCCAAGGAGGGGTACAACTCGGAACATTTCCCAGCTGATATTTTAACCGAGACCCAGCTATGGACAAAGAGAGTATTCGTGATTTTCGCTAGTTTTCTGGTCCATCGCCAGTACCTGTCCATAGACGTATTGTTAGAGATTTTTCTTAGGGTTATTCCGTTCTCTACCCCCTTTGCCCGTCCCTGCCGAGACCACTGTTGGTTTGTTCATAATATTTAGTGAAATTTAAAGAATATTTTGTAAATTTTTAAATTATTTCTGTTAAATCTTGTCAAATATAGTTAATAAATGAATAATTAGACATAAAACCGTTTTTAACGACCATTTGGTGAAAAGACCGATATTTTAAAAATACTCCTTCTGGACCATCAAAGTGCCAAATTAAATGTCCCTGGGATTTGGACATTTACGTATCCATAGGGTTATCTTGCCAATACACCTTTTGGCCGTCGCTAATCTCAAAGTATTTCAATGAGTGACTAAACTTTATTTCACATTCTTTTTAATAATTTATGTAAAGCTTTTCAAAATGAGCAATCAAAATTTATCTAAAATATTTAACCAATTGAAGTAAAGATGACGAGATTTACTTCTATATTTGGCCAATCATTATAATGAAGATAAGAATAAATAAATAGACTCGAATCGAAGTATTTGTGTTGATTTGAAATAAAAAGTAGTGTAAGATTAAAGAAGTTTCTTTTTAATTTTGTAAACTTTATGAATAAAATAATTTATTTGTTTATGTTTTTGCAAAATTATTGACTCAATGTTTAATTGTATTTGTCTATTATACTGAAACACGTAGTAATCTTATTAAACTTAAAGAAGTTTCTTTAATCTTACATTTTATTTTGTTTCAAATAAACACATTTATAGATTTCAACGATGATATCATATCATATTATGATATGTGAAATCTGAATTATTTTATTTGCAAATACATGTATTTATTTTAATATTGTATTAATCTAAAACATAGCTACAATTTGATAAACAAAAGCAATTTAAATTAATCATTTTTTGCATTTTCTTTATTTAAATAAGTTTATAGTAAAGAGTGTCAAAAATCCAGCTAATAAATTCACTTTATTGCACGGGATGATTTACAAGAATTAAAATATGAGCGTTTGCCTAATTTGTTAATTCTTTTTATTTACAAATTAGGCTAACGCTCATATTTTCATTCTTGTAACTCATCCCATTCAAAAATGTAAATCTATTAGCCCGTTATTTGACAATCTTTAGTTATTAGTAAAGGGCGGATTTAAAAGTGACAAAAACTTAATATTCTTAGAGCTCTCTGTTTTAATAATGAAATTCTGTACGCGAATGATATCCAAATAATTAGAATTTGATGTGCAGTTAACAAATTTATAAAAATCAGTCAAAAATAAGTTTTATTACAAACATTTGATACAATATTTATTGTTTAGAAATATAGAAACAAATTATGCTTCGAATAAATATTTATTAAAATTTACAATAAGATAAAATCGCAGATTCTCTTTAGTAAAGGTTTCTCTTCTATCACTCAGAATTTGCTTATATTTGAGAAAGTCTCCACATCACAAGAAGTGATGGGCGCGTACTACTTTTCTCTAAATTATTAGTTTATAAATACATTTTATTTGTTGATTAATAACATATGAAATCTATTTTATTTTACGATAAATTTTAAGAATTTTTCTCAAATGTGTTAACTGCACATCAATTCTAATTCTTATAATATTTCATTCGCGCATAGAATTTCATTATTAAATATAGAGCGTGAAGATTTTATCACTTTTAAATCTTCCCGTTACTAATAACTAAACATCGGATAAAAAATGAAAATAAACTTGGTTTTGTTGGCGCGGTTAGGTTTTAATAATGATATTCTGTGCGCGAATGCTATTTAAATAATTAGAATCTGTTGTTCAGTTAACACATTTAATAAAATAAGATTAAAGTTGAAAATCATTTTAAGGATTTTATTTTTTATACAGAAAAAAGTTAATATTAGTCTGTGTATTAGAGTTTTAATAACTTTTCATTGATTTCTTATGCAAATTCCTATTAATGTGTTGAACTAAATCAAGCCCTTGTGCACATTTTATATGTTTATGACCAGATTTGCAAAATAAAGGTTCCTTTTCTTCAGAATTGTCACTAAAAAAACTACCGAATTCTCTTATGAATTCTTTTAATTTTACTTAAGTATTAATTATTTTTGGCATATCTTTAGTTATAATATTTTATTGTAATCTTTGTATTAATATTTTTTCAATAAATTAGGCAGATATTTAATTAAATCTAAGAAAGAGTTGTATTAAAATTATTAGATTTGATATAAAAATCATTTTATAAAATACTTTTTTCCAAAGACTAAATGTCTTAACTGCACAACAGATTATAATTATTTAGATAGCAATCGCGCACTGAATTTTATTATTAAAACCTAACCGCGCCAAGAATACCAAGTTTATTTTCATTTTTTATCCGATGTTTATCAATAACTAAATTTTAATACTAACCTTTAATAATGAAATTCTGTGATAATAATTCTTTAAATACCATTCGCGCATAGAACTTCATCCGCCCTTTAGTTATTACTAATAACTTATTAGCAAAGCGAAGGGAAAAAGTGGATTATAATATTGTATTCTTGGCTCGTTCAGTTTAGCAAGAATGAAAAGTGAATTTAGATTTGCAATATAGTTGAAAGGTTTTGTTCTGACAAAAAAGTTTTATTGATTTTGATTTGTTTTGTTTGATTATCAAAACTTATTTATTCAATTGATTCGTATTTTGCATAAGAAAAACATTTTTAATTGTATTGAGTTTTCTAATAATTATATAAACCTATATTCAGATTT
>JAQFXN010001209.1:0-16191 GCA_034693365.1 Liacarus xylariae
AGAGTTTTGTAGTTTTGGGGCGCCTTTTGATACACAATAATCGCTAACAGACTGTTGTAATTCCGCATAGATTTCTCTCCATTTAGTCCTAAAACTTTGCCACTCTTTCCGATCATTCATAGGTAGACCTAATTTAGTATAATATTTGGAATAATGAGAAAAGAAATAGAAATTAAATAAATTGTATAATCATTTCTATTCATATGTGAGGAATTAATACTATACTATACTATATATTCAAAATTATCAGGTGCTAATTAGTAATTATTAAATTATTTCAATACAAAAACATAATTGTAAAATTATAGAATTGAATGGCACTTTGTATATTCTAGGACTCTATTTAAAGCACTTTAGCAGATTTTTCCGGTTTCCATCTAAGAAAATTTTATTGGTAATTTTTAAAACTGGTGCTATAATATTAATTCAATCATTTTCAATCAGAATATCCTCTAATCCTTAAATTATATTTTGTTCAATTTATAAAATGTAAATATATTGTATATCATTTCCAAATTGTATACTTGACCAAGCTGGGGGTATTCTCTCATCATTAGGAAATGCCTCATTGAATATCCAAAGGGGTGCAGTCGATGATAGGAAAACCCAGGGTATGCCTGAGTTGGTTATTGTCGGGGAATTAATATAATTATCAGTTATTATAATATTTGGTTTCACTTTTTCGATAATAGCTTTGAATTGATTGTCGCGTTCTTTAACATCTGAAAACATTTTATTGGCCGCGGGTAACATAAAATACTGGCCCACATCCATTGGTTCCATTGCCATATATTTACTCGTCCGCTGAACAAACAGTGCATAAAATTCTTTATCGCCTTCGCCTGGCATTCCATGTAATTCTTCTTCAAATCCATAGGGTTTTAGCATACCTTTGAATCCTTTATCCATTGCAAACACTACTCTATGGCCACGACGTAACAGCTCTTCGCCCAACCCATGACTACAATTAATAGGACCATGAGCACTCAATGGAGTGAATAGAATGGTCAATTTTTTCTGTCCCATATCTGTGATTAGTTGTTTAATAAAGTACACAATAATTCGAAATATATTTAGAATAAACTTTTATCTAAAATATAAATTCAGTTATTCTTTAAAATATTTTATCAATAAATAATCAAAATTATAATTAGTTTAATTAAACTTAAGTAATTAAAAAGCTTTTTAAAAATGTTTTCAATATTACCTTTTACTTAAAAATAATTTTACTAATTTTTTTACTGTATATCTCATAAATGTGAGAGGTATCTTTAATAAATCAAATAATTTATTATGTCTATTTTTAAATGATAAATAATCCAAACACTTTTATAGGGTCTCCTTAAATACAGAATTCATTAGAATAGAATTGTACTTTATATTCCAAAATAATGTACTAAATATACATGTCTGTAGCGGTACACAAAATTCATTGGAACTTTTTAAACATTCAAGGTTTTCCTCTACTCCCTCACTACAACTAAATCATCAGCACAATCATAACCACTTATGAAACAGAAAGAAACTTAACGTATAAAGTTTTAAAATCTTAACTCCGTGCTTCGTGTTTATGTAAGGTATATTTTTATCAATATAAACTCAAGATATCTATCCAGCTAATAGACTACTTTTTTTATTAATTTGCTTTATTTTATATTATTCGAGTAATCAGTGAACGATAACAATAAATGAGTTTAAAATAAAAACTGAGTAATTCATAGAAATTCTTTATAACAAAATTTTTATTTCAAATTATTTAGTATTACTATTAAGCTTTCGGTCACTAATTACTTAAAAAGGATAAACTAAAGCGAAATAACATGAAAGCAGCGTATTAGCTGGATAGATTAATCAGTGTAGTGAATAGTTCTATTGCATTGGCAAATTACTCCTCGATTATCATTTATATTTTAATTCCATTTCTATATCTTTTAATAATACTAGAACAGCGCCCCCAATATTAAAAAACCCCCCACTTTCTAATTTAATTTAAAGGATATTCAATATAATTAATTTTTGTTTTATTTATTTGTTTAGTGGCTATTATAGAACGAATAGATTTTATAGTATGTATGTATAGAATAGTATTTATAGTATTATAATATGAATAGATATTTCGTTAAAGGTTTTAATATTTTAAATGCTTTGCATTTGTTTGATGATAGCAACAGCGATGACAATAGCTGAGCAATAGCTCTCAGGCCTTCAGAGCTTTGACTTCATGTATAGAACGACAGACAGACAAACAAACAAACATATCTGCTCTCTTTATATATAGTAAGGATTTTACTTAAATTTTATACAATACTAGTGAATAGGGAGTGAGATTCTGACGATAGCCAATATTTTACGAAATTAATTTTTATTGAATAATAAATAATTTTAGAATGATAAATATTTAAGATTAGATTGACACCATAGGTCATTAGCAGATCAGCTTTAAGTTAATACAAGTAAAGATTGGGGTTTTAGTAATTTTACAAACTTCACGGGACCTGAGCGCGCATATGCTATAATTGTTGTAATGAACCATGGAGTAAATTTGAAGAGAAATCAATACTTGATCATAAACCATTTATTAATTTAATATATCATCATACCATTAAGTATAATCATCTTCAATAGACAACTGACCATAAAATAAGTTTTGCATTTTTGAATAAAAAATTTGAATTTGGATATGAGTTTTGATTGATCTTACAGACAAAAAAGGAATGAAACCTGATGTTAATGTCTTAAGTAATAGATTCATATATTGGGTTTAAATTAAGGATAACTAGATTTTTTTATAAAACTCATTATTTAAAAATTGACAGGGAAAAATATTACCCCATTTCCATGTTAAATATTATACTGATTTAACTTGACCGTGGAAGAAGACAATTTTTATTATCTCAAGACATTATTTCCACAAATCATAGATAATCATCACTTTGTTGCTGAGGTGCCTATTTTATAAGATTTTGTAATCACCTTTTAAATTTTGAGCATTCAGAATTTGTAGTTATAAAACAACAATAATTTTTATGTCTAATTAGGATTATCTGGAGCTCTTTCTAAGACAGGCCAATCTGAATTTATTAGGTTTTATATAAGAATATTATAGTTAAATACCAAATTCATCCGAAATTAAAAATAATTTTAATTTGATCTTTGTAGATGTCGAAATAATTACTTATAAATTCATGCAAAAGTACTCATGAGAATTGTTTGTAAAAGACATGAACAGTTCCAATATCGAAGATACCTGGGATCATTTAAAGAATGATTATTATGAATTTTATAATCTAGTTTTAAGTCGTAAAGTATAATTTAAATATCTAATTAAGTTTTTAAGTTATTTTTTAAAAATTCTGCTGTAAAATTACTTAAACCCCAACCTTTATTTTGTCCTAGATTCTAGCACAAGCAGTAAACTCTCCACATATATTATTCCATTATGAGTTGTGTTGGTGTGTAAGTGTTTAAAGTTAACTTGTATATAAGTTCATTGGAGGATTTGACTTAAGTGTGTTAAATATACTAAAATTAGTGGTTATATATTTGGACAGAAAATTTATATTAAAACTATTTTAAGCTTCACTCGTGTAAATAATTGAGTCTACATAAACAGTCCAAACAAATATTTCAAAAATCAAAACTAACCCAATCCTTTATTGATGGACATATCATATTTTCCGATCTCCAAAAATCGGCCATTAGTTGCTAAGCATTCCAAACTAGCTTTCAATTTCTCCTCTGACAATGAATTAAGAATCACATCAACGCCCGATCCGTTTGTTCTCTTCATTATTTTGGTTTTGAAACTGATGTCATGAGAAGAATAAAAATCACAGTCTGTTAGTGTTGGGAACAATACTTTGAGATAATCTTGTTTCTCATCCGACCCAACAGTTATGAACAGTTGACAGTCCAAACTCAGACATATTCTTATAGCCGCCTGTCCTACTCCTCCACTGCCCGAATGAATCAACACTTTTTCATTTCTTCTTAATTTTCCTCTAATAATAAGCGCATAATAAGCGGTTGCATAAACACAGGGAACAGTGGCCGCCTCTTCCATAGACCAGTGCTCAGGTATTGTCCATAAGAAATCGGGAGTCTTCACAATACAAGTTGTGGCCAATGCTTTCGATGGAATCATTGCCATCACTCGATTCCCATTTTCATCCCTTCCGGAGAACTCGAGTCCAAATAGTGATTCCTGAAGATCACTATTAGCGGGAATGGCATCCATTGATAAACGCCCTAAAAATAATTTGTATCGACACTCCATAAGAGCTGAATAATATTAGTTTTATTTTTAGTACCTGTGCTTAACATAATATCTCTGAAATTGAGAGACGAATAATAGATGTGACAAAAGTTCTCATTCCCTTTCCTAATGTTTGGCCAGAATTTGTGCTGACATTCAAACCATTGAAGACTACTTAAGTTTCCTTTAGTGCCAATATTTAAACAGCAGTGCTCTGAGAGTACCGGTTCTCCCATAGCATTCATTGTTGTCATTTTAAAATAACCCAATTTATTGCCTTTAATTATATTAATTTTCAGATCATTTCTAACAATAGACTCGATTTCAATATTATCTATACTTTTATTCTCATTTGAAATCTTATTTGAATTAAATATAATTCTAATTCTGTTTCCATTCGGTTCTTTACGAATGCAGTTATAGAATCCCAGAATACCACTGATTGGATCAGATTTCGACATAAGCCATATGTTCTGTCCTTCAGGTTTACTATTTATTGATTTTAATTCTGTTTGCAGTTTGGGTACCCAATCATCAAATTTATCTGTAATATCAATAAAACATTGTTTCCCAATCACTATATCTGCCGTCACTTTTCTAAACAGGAGTGCATTCACTGAGAATACGTCCGCATAAATGCCGATAAAAGTAAAGTTAGATTTTTCCGCTTCGGCTATAATATCGTGTTTTTTAGTATTGATTTGTTTTAAGTTTAAAAGTTTGCATACAATCTGTTCGGCAAATGTTAGCTCTTCTCTGCAGACAATTAGCAGAAATCCATTTGATATGAGTTTATTATAAATCAATTGAAACTCAATGTTCTCTTTAATCACTGATTGCGGACAAACGCTAAAATCTTTGTAAACTATAATTTGGAATTCAGTCAAAGAATTGAGTACTGAGTGTGTGGTTGTGTTCCACTCTTTAACAGTGATATTGTCCGGCAAAATGTCCAATAGTTGATTAGGAAATGGATGTATTAGTGTATAGTCTATTACTGTATTGTAGTCATAGGTATCGAATGTATTCCTAAACTCCGTATACAATAAAGCATTTGTGGCATTGATTTCAAGAATATTCATGCATTCGGTGGACATATTCTCAAAAACAGCCCCTAATAAGGGACCTATAAATTGGTTTCGATTGAAAGCATTACAAATCATATCAGTGGCCAAAAGGCTTTCTCTGTTCGAAGCGATTAACGAATCGATAGATATCTGTTCAGTCAGTTGACAGACTTGTGATAATAATTGGCCTAAAACTGTCTCGTAGTTTGAATCTATGCTCTTGATTAATGTTACTGCTCTGTCCACTATATCCTCTTTAACTGGTAGTAGGTTTCTGATCAAACCGTTTGACGACAGGTCAAATTTCTCCAATATTTCTAAAGCCACTTCATTACAACATTTACTGTATTCAAGCAAATCGTTTTGATTATTGTATACAAAGTTGCGGTTAATATAGGATTCAAATCTATAGTAACCGTTAAATAGTTTTTGTGAATTAATACTCCTTTGAATCGACTGGAGTTTTAGTCCATTATATTGAACACCATTTGCTACACAAACGCCTAAATCTGTGTGAAAAACTGACTCCAAAAAAGAATTCTTACTACGAATTTTCAATTCACTTAAGAGCACCTGTGGATCGATTTGCAACGTATCGATGCGAACAGGAATGCAAAGTTGCTTTGAATTCGTGGCAATTGTCGCCATTTGGAACATAGAGTCCACAAAACTAACCCAATTATCGCTCCAATCTATCAGTGATTTAAATACTCTGTTATCAAAATATCCTTCTCTAATACATTGAAAATATGGGCCAAAATTATAGCCCCGGAGTCCCAATTCCTTATAAATATCTTTCTTATTCAATACAATACTTCCATTCAATTGTTTTTCAATTGACTTTTCATACAAAATATCATTTGTTGTATATTTTCTAAACTCTTTCAGTGGTTTTATACAACCGGTCACTACAGGAGATCCACTTTCGATTAATTCGAATTTAGAACTAATTATATCAATATTTAAAGTAAATACAATCTCATCCGACACATCAATTAGAGTAGTCCTATGAAAGTCAATGTTATTGTATTCTACGGCAAAATTATTTAATTGAATTTTATGCATCTTGGCTAATAGTTTCCACGTAATATATAAATAGTAAGTGGCCGGTAACATACATTTGCCGTCAATAATGTGATCACCAAGGAATTTATTTTCATCAACCTTAAATTAATTATAATATAACTATAGAAAGAATAGTTACAAATTTTCATTGTTCCATATTTACCTCTCTTAATAAATAACCCGTACACACAAGAAAGTGCAAGTGCAAATCTATAAGCATAATTTCCCTTAAGATTAGGTACAAGCGAAAAATTTAATAATTTATAAAATTATTATTAAATTTAGCATTATTTCTGGTAGTTCTCATATTACAGACTGTGCGATAAGTTTGCAATGCGAAACTGAATTTTGACCAAAAAATAATCTAGGATATATCTCAAAATTTGAAAGTCGAAAATTAGTGTGCAGATTAAAATTTTGCTAGGTGCATGTATTTTCTATGAAATAGATTCCACATAATCAGAGCTGATCACAGCCTCACCCGCCAGTAGATGCCATAACTGAACGCATTCCTTTTTAATCCACACATACCATAACTTATGGCATAAATTAGTTCTGTTTCGGTATTGAGTTTCAAAAGAAATGCTCTTCAGTTATGACATCTACTGGCGGGTGAGTCTGTGATCAGCTCTGCTCATAATCATAAAATTTCATTATTTCTTGTTATTTATCCATTTAATTTAGTTTAATTAACTAATTTCTAGCAAATAATTAAATATTTGTTTTAAATAAAATTTAGTCATTCATTAATTTTTTTCTTGAAATTAAACAACTTAAAATGACTAAATAATCAAAATAATATAACATGCTTAGCTAGAGAGAAAGATATTTCTTTACATATTTATAATGTACAGTCATAACATTTTCAAACTGGACAGACAAATGCTTTATTCTAATTCAACAAAATTGAATTTTTAAGTGCGATTAATTTTTCACCTAAAGATAAACATTAATATCAAAAAATTCAAAATATAAATTTTGATTCAAGATCTTTCAACGACTGATTCATTTTTCATTAAAATTAAGTCTGTGGCTATCGGTCACTGATTAGTAAAATACAAAACTAAAAGCTAAAATGATCATGTCATAAAGTGATCATGTAATGAGCACAAAATTAACCATATATCCGTTCAGTTTAAAAATTGCTGGACTGTATATAATATATCAGCTAGAATTAGAATGTAATTAAAAAATACTAACCATCAAGCTTATTTTTAATTTTGTATTTCTGTTCAGAATTTTGAAGAATTCCGGATATTTAGTCACAACAAAATTGTCCGAATGATCCCATTTGATTAGCGGTGACACAATGGAAGTGCCACTCGAAACTGGATAAACAACTTTTGTGTATAGTTTCTCAATCATTGGATTTAATCCCAGAGTATATAGATTTCCGAAACTCGAAAGAATTTGTATTAAATTATTCGCATTTTTTCTCATTAAAGGAATGTATGATATATTCACATCTAATGTGCTCCTAATAATTGACTGAAACATACAATGAGGAGACACTTCAACAATGATTGCATTTCTGGGTATTTGTTTGACGGCATCAGTGAAGTAGCACGGGTATAACAGATTGTCCACAAAATAATCGGCAGTAATATCTGTGCATTCATATAACGTTTGAGTACTTATCCAACATTTAGATTTTTTCCTACATTCGGGTAAAACACTTGTCAGAAATTCTCTCAGCTGTACCTCAATTGGATATATAAGTGGTGAATGAAATGCTTGGCCACAACTCTGGACAATAGTGGCCAATATTTTCTGTGATTTAAGTGATTTAACGAACTCTTCAATAGAATTCTTATCTCCAGAAACAGTCACCGAATTGTCTGAATTATCGCATGCAATGAATACATTTGTTGGACACATGTCTTTGGCCTCTTTTATGCCAACACCTATAGCAGCCATACGTCCAGTTATGGTTAGGCCCTCTTCGACGAACGACATTCTCCAATAAACTAAATCAATAGTCTCTTCAGCACTGGTACATCCGTCTGCATAAGCACAGAGGAGTTCTCCATTGCTGTGTCCAATCATTCCGTTCGGCTTAATATTCAGTTCAGAGAGTAAATCAATTAATGCTATTTGTATTGCAGTTAAAGCCAGACTTGACTTAACCAGTGATTCGTTGAAATTCTGTTTCTCATTCAACAGAAGATCCAATAAATCAATTGAATATTTGTTCACAATTTCACACGAATTACGAATAGAGTTCTCGAAAATATTTATTTTTATTAAATCCTTAGCCATCGCTGAATACTGTGCTCCTAAACCGGGCAATACATACCAAACTTGTCGATCACTTTCTGATATTTTACTTGTATTAAGTGATTTCAATTTTTCCCCTGAATTAGTGATTAATGCATAGCCTCGGGCAGTCATTCCACTGTAGCCTACATTAGAAGGAAAGGGAGAGGTCTTTGAGATATCGTTTATTAACGATAATAAGTCTTTCGTTAATTTGTCTGATTTTTTTAGCAGAGATTCAAAGAAATAATTGACTGAACTCTCATCCCTTCCGCAAATATTGATTAATCGGGGAATTCTGTCGTTAATAATGTTGTTATCAATTGATCTCTTTATTTTCGGTGATTTTATGATTAGATGAACATTAGTTCCGCCGAAACCAAAATTATTGATAGCAACCAATTCACCAGAAAATGGTGTGTTTTCTGTGATTGGTTTCAGTAATCCATTCATTAAACCATCGATCCTTGGATTCGGTTTATTGTAGTGAATGTTTGCTGGAATGCATTCATTTTCTAATGAGATAATTACTTTAGACAATGCACAGACACCTGAAGCGGCTTCTGTGTGACCAATGCTTGATTTAAGTGCTCCAATAAGTAATTGATTCTGTCTATCATCTAGGTTAAAAATTTAAATAACCAATAATGTTTATTAGTTAACAGAAATATATTTGTCTCAGAGACTTAACCTGACAAAATTCTATTTGAGATTATTTATTTAATTAACTATATTATCATCTAACTAAATCTGTGTCCCGCTCTTTACCTATTATCATAAGCTGTGGGTAGTGGCCGAAAGATGTGTTGTCAGGTGCAAGCTACCGAGGTGAGATCCCTAGGATCGGTGGTGTTAGAAAGATCGAAAGAATGAGATACTCAGCAATCAGGGAAACTCTAAATATCGAGTTGCTATTCTCAAGTTGGAGAAATCAAATATGTGACGATACGGAGATGTGCTGATAATGCCTACGAATAGACTGCCGCGATAAGTCTATTTGTTTCTGGCTAACGGCTGTAGACCGAGAGGGAGACCTAGGAAGATGTGCGATCGCATCTGGAAGCGTTGTGCGATCGTATGGGTTTATGTCAGGTCGGAATCAAGAATTGTGTGTCGGATTGGGTTGAATGGAGGTTCATGATTGCCGACCTTTAAACCCAACCCGAAAGGATAAGGGATCACGAACATGAATGAAAAAATGAGTTAGTATTAATGAACACCAACAGTATTACCCAGATAATATTATGAAATATAGAAATTTCAAAGAAGATATAAAAATGTATTAAATTAAACTAAATAATTGAAAATAATTATTTTTTAATCATCTGGCACCATAAATTTTTAAAATAAAATTCTGAATATTTATAATGAAGATTATATTTTATTTGCGCTCTCAATATTTGTCTATTATTTAGTATCGAAATTGACGATTACTACTTATGAACCTATGTGAGCATGTAACATATTTGAGCCCTAAAGCCATTATATATTTATAAATTATTGATTCTATTGATTACTGATTACAAATTCTATAATTTAGAGCTTTTTTTGGAGAAACAATACATAACAAAGAAGCTGAAGCATAAGTATAACTAATTTCACTTAGGGTGACCAAATCATCCCGGTTTCCGTGACAAGTCCCGGAATTTCCATTGGTAAAAGTAGATATCCCGGGTTAAATTATATTATTTAAATTGGTGCCCCTGAAATATTGCAAATTATGAAATTTTTTCCTGTTTAGGAAAATATATCTAGGCGCTCTAATTTCACTGAATAGCACCTCTCATCTGATGGACTGTAAAACATTTTTATAGCATAATTTTCAATCTAGTATTGCAATATAGTATTTCATGTCTGGTAAGTCAGAGGTATTACATATTTGTTTTACAAAAAAAGCTCTCAATTGCTGAAATTGTCAACAAACCAGAACACATTGTTTTATAAATGGCTTTCATCTCTTCCTGATCCCCTGCTTGAGTGCCAGTACAATGGGCTTCAATATAATGAATATCGCGCATGCTTATATTCGCTTCAGAGTAAGTGGCTCTAATCAAATCGCTCTGTCTATTCCAAGACGGGTATGTAATACCCATTCCGTCAAATCCATTATTATTAGACTTAACGTTTACTATTGTCGCATAAATACGTTTAGCAACATATTCCTTCTGCAATACTATGGCCACACATGCCTCACCTCTTGCATAACCATTGGCCGAGTCGTCCAAACATTTACACTTCTCATTGACTGACAACATATTGATATCATAGAACCCCCATTGAGTGAACGGATCGAATGGGAGATTAACGCCGACAACAATAGCAGCTTCGCACAAATTATGCTGAATTGCAATCACAGCTTCATTAAGTGCTGAAAAACTAGAAGCACAGGCCGAGTCCACAGTAATTGATGGACCGTTGAAATTATAGATATGTGAAACCATCTGAGAAATATATTGAATTTGATCAGGCAGACTTCCAATACTGCTGAACGCTTTAAAGTGATCATTGAAACATTGACCAATATATACACCGGTCTTAATTTGACTAAAGAGTTCCGGTTCATTACCTAATTGATTAAATTTTAATTTAATAAATCGAAATAAAGGAAAAAATTTAAAATTTTTGTTGTTAAATATTAATAGGAAATGAAAGAATAAATAGGTAAATATCTATCGAGATCAATTATAACCTGTCTACAACAATCTATATCCGCCCACAATATCTAAACCATTAATATTTACGTCCAAAATATCAAACCGAATATATAAAACACAAAATATTACATTATATAAGTTTAATTTAGTATATATTTGGTTTAATCAGGTTAATTAAAGTTAATTCAGTTTAACATATGTTAGTTTAAATCAATATAAACTAGTTTAGGTTCGGTTAGATTAAATAAAGTTAATTTAGATTATGTTAATATATGGTTTGGATATTTTGCCGCTAATCACACAACAATGTTAAATTAAAATTTTGCCATGCTTATTTAATTCTATTTGAATAATGGAAGCTAACGATGTGTAGAGTTAAAATATGTCATTAATTTTAAACAAAATTTTTTCATGATGTCTGCATTTTTTACTATTGCGTTTTTATATAGACTACATTTCTCATATAATAGGACCAAATATAAATTTGACAAAAATTTTAGACAATTGAAGAAACCTTTAATATTAAACTGTGTGTTAGAGTTATCTTTATTAACATTACTTAATCTATAACATATCAATCAAATAAAGTGGTATAGATTCAATTAAAAATTGAATAAACATTATGAATGTTAATTGAATAAAACAAAAGCAATAAAAACAGGGGTATGTCGAAGGTGGGTATTTCAAAATCACTATTTTCTGGGCAAGATATCGCCAAAATAATCAATTAGGAGTACTTACCACCTTAAATATAGGGGTAAAATTTTTGAAATTTGTTCTTATTTTCCACCCTCAACCAATTTTTGAAAAAGCTTTACTTTTCCAATCAAATCAGATAAAGTGTCGACATCCCAATAAGATTTTTATTTCCAAAATTATTTTAAAATTTTGAACTTGTTATTCGAGGTGGGAATTACACCCAATTGATTATTTTGGCCATATTTCACCTAGAATGTAGTGATCTAACCATACACTACTGAATAGGAATTCATTTCTGCCAAGAATAGTGCTTCCATATTAATTTATAATTGTTATAAAGAATATAGAAATAAAGTTATTTTGTGTTTAAATCAAAGGCAACATACTCATATCTTGTTATATTCTAATATTTTAATAAACTACATTTGATAATTCATTTAATAAAATTATTAACAATAACCGGGGAAATATATAGGTGTTAAACTGTGGGATAAGTATAGCGGATATTCACTAAACAATATTGATTTAGAATAAACATTAGCGCCAATTTATAAAGTTTGCAAACGTGTTGCGCAATTAATTGCTTAGTACTAGATATAAATATTATAAATTGACTTAACCTGAATCCCAAATTGCTTCATAAATAATCTCCAACATAATCCTAATTTGTACATCCATTGATTCCGAGGTGATATTAATTAATTTAAAAAATTTCGAATCAAATTTTTCCAAATTTTTTAATTTTCCTGAACTTTCAGGTGATCCAAAAATAGCTGTATTAAAAATAACAGGCAAAATTAAAATATTTTCAAATAAACAATAAACTTATCACTAACATTTTGGCCAATATCTACTATCAGTATCGTTAACCAGGTCAGTTTTATTAAACAGATTAATTGACAATTTTTCAATATTATCCGATTCTAAATATAAATGACATTTAATCAAAATCTTATTTATAATTTGATAATTCTTAATCAAATTGTTCATAGATTATTACCTGGATACTTGCCAGACACACCAGTAATTGCGATGTTAACTTTGGTGGCCATGATACTAAAGAGTGATTTTTATATATATAATTTAAAATTTATTCAGATTAATTAAATTCTAATAATAAATTTATTATATAGTCTAATTTTATTTTTATTTTGCAAATTTTAAAACAATTTTATATAAATTTGGCAATTCTTTGAGATAATCTGGGAGATATTTAGTTTAATTTTTGTTCCAGATTTACTAAGCAATTCAGACATCTGATGAATTAAATTTATCTTGGATCTGAATATTTTACTTCTTCAATGATTTTCAAAATACTTTACTATTTTTTTTAAACCGAAAATAAGTTTTGAATTTCTGAAACTTTTATATATTTTTCAAATTATCCTTAACTTGGAATTTTTAGTAATTTCTTCTTAAAATTATAATAGATATAATTAAGATGATATAAAATGTCCCACAATTTTCCAGAAATCCTTTTGATTTCTATTAACAGTAAAAATAATTACTATTTTACCTATAAATTTAAAGTTCTAAGAAAGTTGACTGAAATTCAATTTAAATTTATATTCATATTGATTGCTCATATCTCAACTTTTTTAAACATGATGTTTGTGAGCAATATTCTATACACGAGTTAATCAGAGTTTTATCTCAGATCTATTGATAAACTATGTTTTGTTTTGATCTCAATGCAAACATCTAAAACTAAACTCTTATTAGTCCAGTTTAATTTTGATAAAAGAAGATAAAATAAGCAAAATTTAATATACTTTTTTACATTTTTAATGGATTGAAATAATTTCAATAGATTCACATTCAGAGAATTTACAGACTGAATACTATTTTACACCATAAAGCTTAAATGTAAAATCAATACAGGACAGACGGATTTCCCATTCCCTACTACCCACTTCCCACTACCCACATATATTTGCATTCAAATTCTTTCTTGGTCAGCATGATAAGAGAAATAATTAAAATTATTTTTTTAAAAAGCGCCATCTACATTTTTTCACGTAATTTATTAAAATGACCGATTTACGAATTTGTTATGTCAATTCGATAGAGTTTTTAAGTTAATTGCGAATATGTATTCATTTCATAAATTAAATTTATAGTTTTCGAATAATTCGATCAAATATTTTTTATGTATCACAATGTAATATTTCTGAGCCTTTCTAATTGGATTATCATAAGTCAACTTTATACATCCATTCGCAGATTTAGCGATTTACTGAATGCACATCGACATGCAATGTGCGATTTGCGATGAGCATTCAGTCAATCCCGCAGATTTAGCAACATTCTTTTTCGTCTCATAGCATTAAAAATTGCTCCTTCTCGACTATAGAAATACAAACTGAACTTATTTTTCTTGTTTATTGGTTTTTTTTATTTTTCACAAATATACTTGAAGTATCTCACATTTTTTTTCTCGAGAAAATCCAATTGCTTAATTCCAAAACATTTGGATTTACCCTATGACATTTAATTTTGTATAAAATGTAACGAATTATAATTAATAGAAAGTTTTGGAAATTCGAAAGTGGCCGGCGTATGAAGCATTTTTATACTATCCATATCAGTTCCAAAATTAGTATTTTTTTAGGCTTGAACATAGTTAATTATCTTGAACCTCTAAATACATTTTAAATCTACTCTATATTTTACAATAGATTCAATGTTCAATGATCGTATTAAATTTTTAGTCATCAAGAATTGTACATTAATAGTGGACATATGGATACTATGAGTAAGCTTTAGACATGGGCCAGAATCGAATTTCCAATACTTTATATATTATTTTTTTTATAAGAAATTTAATTTAACAGAATGAGTAATACTAGTGATTTAAGTACACTCGACAATACATATAACTTAATTTTGAATGAAATATTTTCGACAAATTTACTTGAGTTGCAAAATACAATGGAACGCCAGAGAATAATGTTTGACTATAATGTTCCAAATGGAAAACGAACAAGAATAAAGACTATTGTATCGATGGTTTCTCTATTGAATGTAGAAAATAATCAATTAAGTGAAGAACACAAAAAATTAGCAAGAATTCTTGGTTGGGCTGTTGAAATATTTAATGCATATTTTATGGTTTATGATGATATAATTGACCAATCATCAACTAGGCATGGCAGAATTTGCTGGTATAGAGTGGTTAGTTTTATTTTACTATGATAATACTGAGTTATATTTTAATAATTATAACTAACCATGCCAGGTATACTGATGTCTACAGAGTTAGATGATTTAACCCATATGGATTGTTAGCATATTTAATGTAAAAATATTCTGTGAATATTTTTTGTAATTACGAAGAATTTGGAAAATGTTGAGGGTTTGAATTAACAAAATTACATCAAATTAGCTCACAGTAGAGCTGATAAAACTATCTGAATGACACAATAAATATATCGTTGAAAATTTATGTAATGTATAATCAAATAATTTTTCTTCTATAAATGGTCAGATGCGACCTCATGCCGACGGTAATTGTCAGGACTGTGTCATATGGCGTTCAACTTGTCTTAGTGTAAGCTTTCCAACGATATATACATTATATTGTATTAATCGGATAATCAGTTAAGTTGTGCTGTTCGCTAATTTGCTCAATTTCTGTAATTTCAAACCCTCATTATTGCAAAAAAATTTTCACGGTTTATTTTTACAAACATTATGCTATAAAACCATATGAGTTAAATCATCCAACTCCTTAGATGTCAGAAAGTTTCTCATGGTAAAATATTTTTCCCTTATAGACTAGTTTTCTAATTTCATCACTAAAATTTTATATTGCTTCGTTTAAATAAATTAATGACGATGATTTTTAAAATATACCTCATTCACAATTGAAGTATAATCGATTTTTGTAAATACAAGAGAGTTTTTAAAATATGGTTTACATTTTATATCTGTTAACGAATGTTACAATCTGGGTCGAGATTTTCGCGACAATGCTTGATGGCTTATCAGCTTGGTGATGAAAAAACAAGATTTTTTGAAGGTCATTTAGGGAAGAGAATGTGCAAAATGAAAACATTAAAAATAAGTAGATATATTTTCTTTCTCACAATACTTCACGCAAAACATCCATAAATGAACGATTCCATGAAGAACAACAACAAAATCGCCTATAACTACGTACTAACAATACTTTCCTTCGGAATAGCTCCCATGC
>JAQFXN010001210.1:0-16190 GCA_034693365.1 Liacarus xylariae
GGAGGAGGAGGAGGAGGAGGAGTGGAAACGAATCTATATACTCCTTTTTTCTTCGAAAGCGGAGTTAAAAATATAGTTTTTCTGCTAAAACGAAAAATTACTTCAATATTAATACAATATTTTGTCAAAACAGATATAAACGAGTATTTTATTTAAAAATAAACTGATAATCCTTAACACCTGTGCTATCATATTAAATCTTACTGTAATTTTGATAATGAGATAAAATCAAGATTCGAATAAAAATTGTTAAACAATTTAATGATTTTCTAAAAAATAAACTATATTTCAATAAAATATAATTTAAAATAGAGGTAGCCAAGTACTACGCTGAATTTGAGAATTTGCAAAATACGCCCTGACATTTTGCCGACAAACAAAAACGATGTATTTACCTTACTCGCCTTATGCATTTTTCATATTTTGTGATTTTGTATACCCCCTGACATTTTGAGATAATTTTTCAAAATACCCCTACTTATACCTGCTGACTCTGCTGATACTTTAAAGTTTATTTTTTTAATATTAACTCATTTTGATAATTATTACTTGAATCTTGAATTTATAGTGACAGTTCCTGTGCTTAATATAAATTTTTTCTAAATCCTGGCTTTGCTAATTAGAAGTAATTAGCAGTTTATGACAAATACAGTATTTGAATAAATTTATAAAATAGCGCTTTAAAGATATGTCTAAATGATTGGGCTTTTAATATAATATATTTCTCAATAAATAAAGTGAATATAAATATAGAAATATTTAGTTCACAATTAGCTTAAAGTGGATGAGAGAGGGAGTCGTGAGAAGTGAATGAAAGGAAACATTATTTGTTGTTGAGCTCTAATAGAGTAGAGTAAGCGCTGAATTGAATGAAAGGCAATATTGTTCGCCATTTTTAACGGCAATAGTGTTGATAAGGCATTGATTGGCTATTGTTAGACAATTTGATGACATTCACCACATCTCAGAGTGTTTTAGACAAGTTTAAGGTATGTATGGATTAGTGGAGGCATTCCTCCACTCCAACCAGTGCTGAATGCATCCACTCATGTATGCACTGACTGTTGCCCTAACTGTTGTGCCAATTGTTGATATATAGCGTCGAATGGAAGGCCATCCGACCCACGGCTCACATGTGGCCCAAAGCCATCCGACATCGGGTGAGACGATCTATATTCAGGTGCAACAGTCGAACAGCTTTGACAATCAGAACAACGACTTGGAAGCAGTGGTACAACAACTCCAACAACAACTGCATGACGAACAGCAACAGAGAGTCCAATTGGAACAGGAATTACAGGCGTTTCGCGAAAAGAACAGCGAACTCGAGACCAAACTTAGAGCTCAACTGAATTTGACGAATCAGTCGAAAGGACAGCACGAAATACAACTGAAGCGACTGAAGCAGGAGTTGGTTAAGGCCGACCCCACCGAACAGGGCTCGACTCGCAAACGGACTGTCACTAAGATATCGGAACCGACGCACACATGCGATGAGTGTCCGTTCGATACCAAGTCTGAAGTGTCGATAATCTTACATAAGATGAATCACGGAATCACTCAAAAACAGTTCGTTCTTTCGACCACTTGTTTCACCACAAGAAACACAAACTCGAAGAACACGTATTCGTGTCCGGCATGTGATGACGCGCCCCGACTCACACGCCATGAGGTCTATCGCCATATATAGTGAGTCTAAACCAGTAATTAGTGAATGATTTTCGTCTAATTATTCTGTTTTTGTCTGATTTAGTGAAACGCATACCAATGAAAAGCCACAGAAGTGTCCAAATTGTGAGTACAGTTTCACGCATTCAGACTATTTGGGAGAACACCAGAGGGAGAAACACGCGGACGAGATGTCCGCCAATTCGGCCAATAAGAAAATGAAAATGTCGACCACTCCTAACCGCTCGGCTGTTGTCGTCGTCTCCAGTAGTAACGGAGCGATGATTTCGGAAACTGCTTCTGCCGTCGCGTCAATAACCGGAGCCGTTAAGACAGAGGGCTCTGACCACCATATGGTGGGCACCCCTTACACACCTATAAGGGGCAGACGACCCACAATGACCCCCCAGAATGTGGAATTCAAGTGTACGTTTCCTGACTGTGGCTTTGTTACCAATTCTCAGGAGAAACTGGATTTTCACGTAAAGGCACACACGAACACAAAAGTATACCTATATATCCATTCCATACCTATTTATCTATAATTAATAAATATCTCATTGTTTGCCCCAACAGTACAAATGCCCGTATTGTCCGTATGTCTCGTAAGTGTACTTTAATTATTTGAATTTTACTCAATAATTGCCTGCAGTTGTGAATACCGTAAACATAATTCTCTATTTCTGACAGCAATACGATTGTAGACATCAAACGTCATATCCAGAAGAGTAAGAAACACGAGGGCCAGAAGGTGTACGCCTGTCAACAGTGCGGTTATGGATCCGACTGCGACCGGACCTTCAAAGACCATTTGCGGAACTATCACTTTGGGTTAGAGGCACCGGAAAACATGATGGACTACTTCATTGAGGAGATGTTCAGTAATAAGAATAAGAGAGGACAGGGAGACCCGAACTGACAACTCCTTCCCAAACATTATATGCGTATTGTTTCAAACATCGTTTCAAAGCATTTCCTCTTTTGTTATAAACTTTTGACACCAGACTATTAGTCAAAGGAGTGGTCATTCAGAGCATCAAAAATCTTATAGATTTGGCGCAAAAGTATTGGCCTTTTATTTCATTATTAAATACATTGGAATCAAACAATACTTTTATTTTTAATTTAATATTAATTTAAATATTCTATTGATATAAATATTATAATAAATGTAATCAAAAACTTTAGTAGATTTTGACTTAATTCTAAAATTATGTCTAAACCCCTACTGTTGAGGAGCGGAGCGTCTCTTGAGCTCGAACTCAGCCATTCGTAATTCAACTTTGATTCGAGCGTTTTCTTGTAATAGACTCTCGTATTGCTGATCCAATTCTGTGCTCTCCTCTTGAATTGTGGCCAACTTTTCCCGTTTGACACTTTCCTTCAACAATATCTTCAATTCAGACTCTGTTTGTCGACAAAGTTCTAACTCTGCTTTCAAAACGTTTGCTTCACTTTCTCTCTCTTTGACCTCATTTTTCGACTAAAACATTAAATATATTTGTATTTAAAAGAAATTCATTAAAAGTAAATAAAATTATATTTAAAAACAAAACTGTAAACCCGTTTCAAATCGTTCTTCAATTTATTCACTTCGAGATCAATGTTCGTAAGACTACTACCGCTTTGAGTCGATTTATTTAAGCTATTCTTCTGAGTGTTGTCTCTCTTAATGAGTTTGTTTTGCAGCACATGTTTCTCACTTTCATTCTTATTGAATTGGACTTTGATTTTGTCGAGTTTTTGTCTCAATTCGCTGATATCCGTCTCTTTTTCCTTCAGTTTTTGTTTCATTTGTTCCTTTAGTTCTTTGAGATTCTTTTCATAATCCCATTTCAATATTTCAAAGTTTTTGATGCTTTCCTTTTGTGTTTCTATTACTGCTCTTAAGTCTGCAATTTCTTGAAACAATTCGTTTTCTACTTTTTTATCTCTTTTAATCGATTCATCTTTAGGTCGTCTGACGGCAGACACGGCTCTCATAGCTCTTTCATCTTTAATGCTTTTATTCAAACTATTAATTATTGACTCTTTCTGTTTGCACTCTTCTTTCAGTTCATCAATAGTTTGCTTGAGTTGACTGTTAGGAGTGGTTCTCTTGAATCTTAACTCTTGGTTTTCGTTTTGATAAGCAATTAGTTTTACGTTCTTTACCTCCAATTCCTCTTCCAATTGCCTTATTTTAGAATTCAGTTCCGTTTTACAACTGATTAATCAAAGATATATTGAAAAAAATAAATTATACTTTATTTAAATGACCACTCATTTTGATTAATAGATTTACACAGAAATAGTCGCGGAATAAGAAAATTTCTGAAAAACCAAAGGGAAGGGTAGTTCTTTAAATTTCACAAAGTGAAATAAAAACCGTAAATTTTTTCAGCCCAAAAGGCCCAGAGGGGTGAATAAGGTTGTGCATCAGGAGATTTGATTATGCCTGGACTTACAGTTCCAATTCATTGACACAACTTTTTAAAGCGCTTTGCAATTCTTCGTTGTCTATCATTTGTGAAAAATTTATTGAATTTTTTTGATCGCTTTCTCTATTGCTTTCAATGAGTCGAATCATTTCATTTTCAAAGTTTTGTTTTGCCTCCGAAAGCATATCCCTGTACTGTCGTATTGACTCGTCTTTGTGTTCGAGTCTCGCCTAAAATCACGTAAATATAATATAATTATAAATATTAAAATATAATTCACGTCTCAGACCTGCAAACAATTGATAACACTCTCCAAAACTGTTTTACAACTCGATGACAGTAAAGGCTGTGATTCAGTTTTGAATCCGGATCTATTTGGATATGCCCTGACAAGTCTGTATTCTTCGCTCAGAGATGACTCCTCTCCCGTCATTGTGGGCACCAATTCATTGCCGGTTATCTTGTTTTGCAACAAATCTATTTGTGTCTGTTTTTCAATCAATTGAAGGTCTTTTTCATTTAATTTTCGATTCAAACTATCCGTTAAATTCTGAAATTGAATAACATATTAATAAAACTATACAATAGAGATGAACATAAACTAAAAAACATCAAAGGGGGTTTAGGGGTTAAGATTTTTACCAAATTATGACAGATTATTTATATTAAAACTATACGGATGCTTCTACTTTGGTAAGATATAAGAGACAACTGACCTCTTGAAACTGGTAAACATTGTAGTAAGTAATAACAAGATGTAATTCTTCCCTTCTTTCCCCATCCCTGTTTGTTTTAATTTATATTAATTTAAGTTTTATTGAATCGATTAAATTGTTTATTTTAGTTTTTCAAGCATTTTCAAAAAAAACTTAATTAAATTTAAAAGCATCAGGAATGTTCATTGTCAAAAGTTTCAGGGGATATTTTTTACTAATTTGTCAAGAGCTGTCTAGTGGAGGGTATTGCCAATATTGCCATTATTTTCACTAAAAACCAAAGGAAAAACCCAATAAAGCACAGGCTGTTACAGTTATTACCCACTGTTTTGGTCTTCATTGTTAATAATAACAATAGTAAATGACTGAGTTTTATGAATTCTATAGGTAGTATAGTTTGCATTTCCATATACCCAACTGTGAGCTCAGACCGTGAATGCGCATACTTGAAAATGTCAAAGGGGTATTTTTCGCAAAAAAACTTGAGGGAGTATTCTGGGCTGTGTGAGGTCACAAAGGGATATGGATCATACATATGGGATAGGGAAATCCATCTCTTAACTATATTTACTTTGGACACTATTCAAATGAAAGAAGACATGTCTAAGTTTCAAATAAAATTGACAAAATTTTCTTGCCACGCGTGCCGATTTTATGAGAAAAGTTGGACTTTTTGAACTCTCATAAAATCAAAACCCCTTATGATAGCGATGTTCAATATGTCAAATTTTAGAAAAAATAAGCTAGTCAACCGATTTCTATCAACCTTTTGATGAGTTTTCATTTTTATCGGGGTTAAATAAAGATTTGAAATTCTGCCAATCAAATCAATAATAAAATTGTACTTAAAGTTAATTAGTAATGAAGTAATATGTTCTAATGGGTTCGCTATTTTTAGGAAAAGCCAGTCTAATGTCTTAGACATTTAATTGGCGGTAGTAGTACGTTACATTGCATTATTACTACAACAATAGTACATAGCGTTTTTCCTGCGCCCAAAACGCCAGGGCGCCTGCAGTTGCTGTAACAACCAAACAAGAGCAATTAGCAATCTAATTGGCTAATTTATTAATTCAAAAGTACGTCAAACAAAATGGGGCTTGTGATTGGTTAGGGCGCCTGGGCACTTGGGAGTTTTGAGCGCGGCCGCCAGGCGTTTATTCTCAGGGCGCCGATTTTTGCAAACGCTAATAGTACAATACTATTGCTAAGATTCTGCAGTGCAATATTATTCTGCAATCAAAACCTTTTTCAATGTACTTTATATTATAAAATATAAATTTATAAGATTTAACGGTTTTCATAAAATTTTGTCAATTTTAGCAAATTTTTAACAGAAGATGATCAATTAAGAATTATTTTGCGATTTCTAAATTATATCAATTTCATAGAATTTTACAAAATAGTTGGGTGTCATTTATCTAAAAGATAATTGGGATGGGTCGAATGGGTCTTTGTAGGGATTACGTTTTTCAAATATGGTAGGGATGCCCAATGAACTCAAACTCATGGAGGTATAGGGTACTGATAAGAGCCTCAAAATCACAGGCGGTATAGGGGTTTTTTTCAAAGACTGTATTCGTGCAGAATTTAATTAAAACTGACGTAATTTAACAGAATTTTGACTAATTCTGCAAGGATTTGACAGAATTCTGGCAAATTATGATGAATTCTGTAAGAATTTAACAGAATCTGACAAAATTCTATTATTTTTCTAAGAATTTCATAAAATATTCTGCAAAAACGGGGCCTTCGGTGCCGTTTTCTCAAAATTTTTAGGAGAAGCGTCCTATTTTTTCTTTTTCACAAGGGGGAGGGGAATGGTATTTTGGTCTTTTTTCGGATACAGAGGGGGTATTTTGGCTATTCCCCCCCCCCATTGGGCATCCCTAAAATATGGGTTTGACCCAGAGGTAGCCAAGGTCAGTGACAGCAAATAAGTATCTTAAAGTTGAGATATCACCGAAATAATTAATTCAGGGTACTTTTCACATCATTTAAGGAGGTAGATCAGGAGGCGTATTTAGGGAAACCCAACCTCTTCGTTTTCAAAAAAGCTTTAATCTTCTAATGAGTTTTCGACCCACTCCCCAACTATTTGAATTTCTTTTAAAAAATAACCCCCTGATCGACTTCCTAAAATCGTGTGTAAAGCACTCTGAATTGATTATTTTGGCGATTGATTTTGGCTTAAATTGACTCTGAGATGCTTTTTAGACTACGCTGACCTTGGCTACTCTCGGTTTGACCCATTTGGGTATTTCTGCAATGAATAGAAATTCAACAATATAATTATAGAAAAGAGTGTAAAACTTACTCTATTCTCTGTTTGCAATAGTTCTAATCGTTGGGCATATTTTATTTCACTCGATCTTATATTTTGTTCTAACTTTTGGACACAATTTTTAAGAAATTCAATTATTTTCATTACTTTTCTACAGTTTTCGCACAATGTTTTGTTTGAACTCTCGCTTATAATTTGTTCAGATTTTTGAATTTGTTTTTCAAGAGTTTCTTCTGTTTGCGTGAAATTATTTGTTTTATAAACAGATTTGTCTTCAAATTTATCCTTTCTATCACTCATTGGCAGAGTTTGTGTTTCACTACTGACTAATGTTTTTACTTCATATAAATCTAATGTTTGTTCTTTGGGTTCAAGTATTTCACTTTTTTCTTTTTCAATTACAATATTATTATCTTTCAGAAGAATCGGTGTTTTATTTGACAATTGTTCGTCTTCTTTATCATAGCTTTTGGTCCATTCGTTTGTCTGGTGTTGACTCTTATCTTTTTCAGAAGCAGTTTCTGATTCATTAATTCCCGAATCTATGAAAATGAGATCGTTTTCGAGCAAATCCTGAGTGTATTGTGAGATGACTTTTAAGTAGTCATTTCTAAGTCGTCTCATATCTGTTCTGAGCTGTTCGTTATGACCTCTCACTAAATCCAGTTCTGCCTTCAGTGCTATAATGTTTGTCAGATCACCGGAAATGCTTCGACTCTCTAATAATCTGCAAACCCTCTCAAGACTGGGACAATCAATGATGACATCGCTTTGGGAATCTGTTTCTCGAATTCCGTTCAAAATCTCTTTCATTCCTAACTGGAGTTCAAGATTTTCGGATTCAATTGTTTCGAGTTTTGCTTTTAAGCTATTAATCTCTTTATATTCTTGTTGTTTATCAACCAATGATTGATTAAAACTGGTTCTCAATCTCTCCGTTAATTCAATTTTTTCGTCTTCCAGTTTAAGTAATTGTCTCTCCATTTCTAAAACTTTTATTTTGTCTCTTTTGCTATATTTTTTCTGGTGGTCTGTTATATCTGTATTTGCATTGATATTATGTCTGTCCTCTTGTTGGCCCTCGAGTTCCCATTTATCGATAGCCTCTTCCGCGGCATTCAATTGGAGTTTCATTCGATTAATTTGTTGAATCATTTCCTCAATTCTCTGATCCCTATTATTCACATGTTTGGTCAAATCGTTCACTTCCTTTAAGGCTTCTTTGAGCCCATACTCTCCCCTCTCATAAGAATTGATACGTTTTCTCAAAGCAAGTAATTCTTCATCTTTTGTTAAGACTTCCTCTTCAATGCTCTTCAATTGATTGGTTAGAGAATTGACTTTTTCTTTTAGTTTAGAGACTTCTTCTTCTCCTCTTTTTTGTTGGACAAGACTTCGTATGATTTCTGTTTGACTTTCCATATCCACCACCGCTTCATTGAGTTGGGATTTAAGTAATTCTATTTGTTTGTCCTTTTCTGCCAATTCTTTACTCATTCTCTTCAGTTTGTCACTACTGTTTTGGTCCGGTATTAGACTCATAGACTTTAATTTAACAATTTCTTCGTCTTTTAACTCAATTAATTGCTGTAAACTTTCAATATTTTCAATATATTTATCGATGATATTCTCGTCTTCGCTCTCATACTTATTCAACGCATCTTTTAATTTATATATTTCTTCCGAAAGAAATTGTTTTTCTTTAACAAAGTCTTCATTTAATTGCTTCAATTCATTGATTTGTTTGCCAAACATTTCCATTTGATTACAACTAATTTGTAATTCATTGGTCGCACTGTTTAGCTCTAATTTAAGTTTTTTGATTTGGTTCGTCAGCTCTAAGTTGATTGTCTCCACTTCTCTCAATTCATCCAAAAGTTTCTGAATTTGTTTGTTCTTTTCTCTTAATTTTTCTATCGGTTCTCGTTCCTCAACAATGTGTTCCTCAGCTTGTCTTTGGTTATCGATTTCGTCTCTAAGAGATTCCACTTCTGAACGCAAAGCAATTACTTCTTTGTTTCTTAAATCTAAACTATTTTGCAATTCATTGAACTTTCGCTTAAGTTTAATGTTTTCGCTTTCTTTGGATTCGATTATATTCTTGAGTTCAACAATCCTATCATTGGCTTCACTAAACTTTTGACTGATATTCTCTCCCTTAATGTCTGAGTTTTTAAAAATCGCTAATTCTTTTCTCAAGACTTCGATTTCGTTTTTGTCATATTTTTTGACCGTATCTTCCAGTTCTTCGAGTGCAACCTCTGCCTGAACTGATTTGATTTGCATTAAAGACTTTGAAATTTCAAATAACTTTCTTAATCGCTGGACATTATCCTCGTTATGAGGACTGAACTGAAATATATAACATACAGAATATTCTCTATAAACGTCTTAATTTTTATTTATTGCAGTAAATAAACTATACCTCAATCACCTGACTGTACAACTCCTCTGCCTTATCGTCATTGAGTTCGTCAACTTTTACATCGAATAAGTAGTTCCAATCGATAGCCATTATATCAAAGTTTTGCAATCATTTAAAAATTATTTAAATTTTTAGGTAAAACCAGTCATAATATAAAAGTTAGACATTATATTGAATTCATGGGTTTGTTGTGACAACTGATTCTTCATTACAGAAACAGTCGTTAAGCACTCAAATAAAGGAATGCCTTTAAACAAAATTATTTAATTCTAAACTTTTTATAATTTATTTACTATTCATTTAGTAAACTATAAAATTATAGTAAAATTTTTTGAACTTTATTTTAATTCGCATCAAAAGGAATAAGAACTTAATGTTATACAAAACAAGACAATTAATTAATTAATTTGATATAATATAATACAGTAGTTATTTCAAGAATACAAACCTATATTAATCGAAAGGATAAGTTCGATTCAATACAGCATTTATTCACAATTAAATTCATTATTTTTAAAATATATTTTTAGTCAATCATTAAGAAAATAATTTAAATTTCTTTATTATTTCGGTATATCTTAAAAATGAAAAAAATTTAATATTAAAGTGAAATGAAGTGAAATCGCATTTTGTATAAAAACGAGAGAATAAGAGAAATATATATTTGTGTATAAATAAAGAGTTATTGATTAGCCTTTAGGTCAAAAATGCAGTCAAAGTTCAAAAGAGTGAAATATCTGGCGGAAGAGTCCTTATTGGTCTCGCAATACATGCCATGACTGCCCACAATTCGAATGTATTGAACCATTCGGGGATAGAATTCAATATTTTGTGGACCGAAACAAACCATTTCATCGAAATCTTTAATGATATGCCATTCGGTCATACATTCGTCGATCGCAACCAATACTTTGTACGCAAATAACGGACTCTTTTTGTCGGTTTTGTTCTCCAATTCTATGAGAATCTGATTTATAATAAACGGTTTGCAGAGTTCGACTGTAATTCCTGTCGAATCACTCAACAAATGTCTGGAAAAGCCTTGGAATCGATTACCGCCGAACATATCCCCGGCCTCTCCGGTCACTATTCCCGTCCCGTAATAGTAATAGGTTTGAGACAACAGAATATTCAAAAGAGAGTCTTCATTGAAGTTGGGGTTAACTATGTTTGGCCTCCATTTCACTTGTTTTGGTGTCTTCTTTGGTGTGTTCTCCGAGTGTTTGTCGATATCACAGATATTGTAATCACTTCTAACATCGCTTTTAACTAATTGTTTATCATTTGATGCCTTCAGTTGTGCATCACTTTTACCATCAATTTGTTCTTCAGATTTGTGCCGATTCTCTAAAACAGGATTTGTTTGCAATTCAAGTGAACACAACTGAGAATCACTTGATTTTGGTTTAAATCCATCAAAAGTTTCCGAAGTTTTAAAGCGTTTATTATTATTCCTAAAATTGTCCGAAACTATAGATATTTTACGTTTGACTGAATTGTATTCAATATTTTCATTGTTTACATCACTTTTACTAATAATTGAATCCAATTTAGGGTTGATATCAATCAAAGCATTAGTTTTGTTCACATTTTCCGATTCATTAAAAGAATTGAAACAATTATTTGTATTAATATTCAAATTGGACTCCAATTGAGTTTCAATGCATTCAATGTTTGCATAAATATTATCACAATTTTGAGCAAAATTTGTCGATTCATTTGTTTTTTGATTCAATTCAACAAAATTGTTGCCATTTTGACTCATATCAGAGATATTGTAGTTATTTCTAAAATATTTAAATATATATCAATTATTTAAATACAAATTAAATCTAAATATAAAAAGATTTTCCGAATATTTATTAATTTATATATATTTACGAAACACTGTTTCTATGCTTTCATACAATTTCCGATCACATGATCTCTACATAAACCTATGTATCCATTGCTCTAAACTGGCATTTGAAAATTTAACGTAAACACAACTAGTTTATTATTCCTTAGTATTTAAAACAATGAATAATCGATATACTGTAGATAATTCAGTGATAAATATAACTTAAAAAGACATTAATTTATTCATTTATTTACATTTAAACTCGTATTTTATAAAAAAATGAAAAAAGTAGTCTAAGAATATTTAGTATCTATCATACCATTTGATTTTTGAATTTTGATTTTACATTACTCCCCTCCCCCTTGCATTTTTCATATTTTGAATTTTGGTGGTCTATACTCTCCCCCCCTGATTGTTGAGCAAATTTTCTCAAAATATGACCCTATATCCCCGATTTTTCATCCTTTGCCCACCCCTAATCTGAACAGTTCTTAAGGACTACTTTTCAGAATACTTTTTTATTTACACTTTCAAAGAAAATGAAATACACATGCATATCTAACTTCAGAGGGGAATTAGCAGCCATTTCTATATGCAGTTAGATTTTGAAACCACAAAAACAATTTCTAGTTTAGATACAGTAATTGACATTTTAATTTAATAATTTTCAAAAAGCTCACCAAAGTTATTCTTAATAAATGGAGTTAAACTCAATCATGCGATATCCTAAAATTTACAAGGTGATATAATATTTTGTCAATTTATCAGAAAGAGTCTCAAAAATAAACAAATTGGATTCCGAAAAATTTTCATAAAAGTTTCTTTTTTTACCGGGATGAAAAGCATATTTGATTGACAAAGTGCCTATAACTTTTGAATGACTTCATCGATTTTAAAAATTTTAAGTCCATTGTGTATAAAATCAAAATATATGATGAAAGTTTTCAAGAATTATTTTATCTTGGTCATTTATTTTGATGAATAAAGGAGTATTATGATTTTCGAATTTTCGACTTTTATGATTACGATTAGAAAGAATGCATAAGAGGATACATTATTCCAATTGAAACCATATTTTTAACTCTTATGGTTTTCGAGTATTTAATTTTTGAAATTTTGAGTTAAGGGAGAATTAGCCCAAAAATGCAGATTTCAAAAATTAATTTGACCCACGCCCCTAGCTCAAAAAAATCTGAAAATTATTTCATAGACTACATATAATCTAAAGATATTTTTGAAGTGGTGTTCACGAGATTTTTTGGTAAATTTATAAATTTATTTCTATATTGTGATGGCCAAAAGTCTATAGTTTTTTAACGTTAAATGTCAAAAGGTTCTCCCTTCCGGGTGAACCAGTTTAACTTTTAACAATTAACTATATTACATTATCACTTCATCAACGATATAACTGATCTGAATTTTCATCTGAAGTATCTGATTCTCCAATATCTAATAGAGACCAGTATTTACTATTTTTAGTCATATCTGTATATTGTCCAACAGAGATACCCTATTTAACTCGTCACATGAGAGAACATTTTTACTGTCTTATTGCCAGAGAGACTTTTCAACTTTTTGTAAACAAGTACAAAACCTCTTAGTCTAAGATCCTGTATCACTGGCTACTATGATTACGGCTATTATAATAGTGCCTATAGCGGGAGCAACTTAAGAAGGGACTTTTAACTCCACCTCGTTGTCTTAAAACTCGTTTTACATATTACTATAGATCAACACAGTTAAAGGTTAACGAGTTTTGAGGCTCAAAGAGGTGGCGTTAAGAGTCCCATCTTAAGTTACTCTCGCTATGGGCACTATTATTGTAGCCGCCAGTGATACAGGATCCTACAATAAAAGGTTTTGTAGGTGGTTACCAAAAGTTAAACGACAGTTGCACGCATATTCTTTAATAGCATTTACACTATTCTTATCGTTTTCAAATTTTATGTATGAGATATAGGTTTTTGAATTTCTATGTCTGATTGGAAATTTGCAATTTAACGTTAAAAAACTATAGGCTTTTGGCCATCACAATATAGAAATAAATTCATAAATTTATCAAAAAATCTCGTGAACACCACTTTAAACCAAACTCAAAAACATCTTTAGGTTATATGTAGGCTATGAAATAATTTTCAGATTTTTTTGATCTAGGGGCGAGGGTCAAATTAATTTATGAAATCTGCATTTTTGGGCTATTTCTCCCTTAACTTAAATTTTAAAAATTAATTACTCGAAAACCATAAGAGATAGAAATATGGTTCCGATTGGAATAATGTGTCCTCTTATGCATTCTTTCTAATCACAATCATAAAAGTCGAAAATTCGTTAATAAAATACCTCTTTAAGCACTCATATCTTTTGACCTCAAAAATAGATTTCACTTTTAATTGTAAATTTTATCACAATGAACATGATGATTGCTATTATAAATTTCAGATAGATTCAACATAGATAAAAGTGAAGTATAATCTAGACTGCGGAATAAAAAGCTCGTATGAAATTTCATTATTGCACGGACTGATCAGTAATAATGAAAATATAATCGTGAATTAATCGTGAAATTTTAATACAGTTAAACATATAAACAAAGATCTATTCAAAGAAATAGGGAATTGGGTAAATTAGGAAAGGTAAATAAGTTATTTAAAAATATATTTGTGGCAAGCTTTATCTCTTTACATAAAATACAGATTATACATACTTAAATTAAAAATGAAAGGACATTTATCGTTAAGCATATATTGACATTTATAAATATAATTAGAAAGAGGTCATGGAATGGCACAATATTCGAATCGGAACCATATTTTTATCTCTTATGGCTTTCGAGTTATTAATTTTTGAAATTTCAAATTAAGGTAAATTCACCTCAAAAGTCACACATTCAAAAATTAATGTAACCCCCGCCCCTAGGTAAAAAAACTGAAAATTATTTTCTAGGCTCTAAATAAGGTAAATATATTTTGAGTTGAGTTTTCTGATGAAGTAAAGAGATTTTTGTGTAAATTCTTAATTAAAGTGAGGATATATTAATCTTATAGAAATGGTTAAAGTAAAAATAGACGAATAATATTGTAATGGCTTATGTGAGGATAGACTAATCCTATTTGTATGGCTAATATGAGGATAGACTAATCCTATTTGTATGGCTAATGTGAGGATAATAAGAGTGTCTCAAACGAAGACAGACTAAGCCGATGTGAATGGAATGTGAGGATTGACCAAACTTAAGGAAGTTGTTAAAGTGAGGATAGGTTAATAGTATGGGAGTGACTGAAGTGAGAATACACTAAACCTATATCAGTGGAAGGTGAGGATAGACTAATCAAATGAGAGTGGCTGATTTGAGGAAAGATTAATCCTAGTGTAGATAATGTGATGATAGACTAATCCTATTAGTGTGGCTAAAGTAAGGATAGACTAATAATATGGGAGTGGCTAAAATGAGAATAGACTAATTCTATTAGAGTGGCTAATTTGAGGATAGACTAATCCTATTTGTATGACTGATGGTAGGATAGACTAATCCTATTAGTGTGTTTAATGTGAGGATAGGCGTATCCTCTGAGAGTGGCTAAAACGAGGATAGACTAATCATATTAGTGTGGCTAAAACGAGGATAGACTAATCATATTAGTGTGGCTAAAGTAAGAATAAACTAATAATATGATAGTTGCTTAAGTGAGGATAGATTAATCCTATAAGAGTGAATAATTTGAGTATAGACTAATCCTATGAGAGTGTCTTAAACGAGGATAGACTAAGTCGATGTGAATGGAATGTAAGGATCGACCAAACTTGAGGCAGTTGCTAAAGTGAGGATAGGTTAATAGTATGGGAGTGGCTAAAGTGAGGATAGACTAAACCTATGTCAGTGGAAGGTGAGGATAGACTAAACCTAAGGGACTAAACTATAGTAAATATGTACTTATCCTATACGAGTGGCTAAAGTGAGGATGTATTAATTCTATATGAGTTGCTAAAGTGAGGATAGACCAAAGTCAGTGTGAGTGGAAGGTGAGGATCGACCAAACTTAATGTAGTTGATAAAGTGAGGATAGATTAAACATATGTGTGTGTAAGGTGCTGATAGACTAAACCTAAGGGACTAAACTACAGTGAAAATGTACTTATCCTATAGGAGTGGCTAAAGTGAGAATGTACTAAGCATATGTGAGTGTAAGGTGAGGATAGACTAAACCTAAGAGACTAAAATATAGTGAAAATGTACTTATACTATAGAAGTGGCTGAAATGAGGATGTACTAATTGTATATGAGTTGCTAAGGTGAGGATAGACTAAAACTAAGGGATTGGATAAGATAATAAGAGACTAAGACTATATCTGTGTACTATAAAATGTTTTTATAAACTAATAGTTTACAGAAAGATAGAATAACTTGAAAACTACCCATTTAAACTCGGGCCTTAAGTAAATCTATAGAATATAATTTAGAATTAATACAAAACTCAATTAAATATTTCATTTAAACTCTAGAATTTAAAAATAGATTATAAAATTCATAATTGGCATCATTTAAATGAATCCAAATATCTTTGTAATATATCTGTCACAGTCTTTTACAAACATTCTTCGTGTATATTTTTGCATGCACATAATTGGAATTATTTTGATATCAATCCAGTATTAATAAAAATTATTATTAATATTTAACAATCTTATTTTACTATAAAAGTTGGTAGATGCTGATTAGGCTGTCTTGTGGAAAGTCCCAGATAATCCTAGTTTGATATAACCACTATCGTTTTTTTAAAAGTTAACACCTAATGCCAGTTTAATATCTATCCAGATTTGCTATACATCTATTGATTTT
>JAQFXN010001211.1:0-16188 GCA_034693365.1 Liacarus xylariae
AATGGAGGTTTATGATTGCCGACCTTCAACCCCGACCCGAAAGGATAAGGGGTCACGAAAATGAATGAATGAATGAATGAATAGTTGGTTATTTTTCTATAAATTTTATATAAATTTATATGGTTTTCAAATCTAATATTTTATGAAGTATAGATTTTAATTTGTGAAATATGTTGACTCGTTATAATCATATATTGTTTGTATTACATGTTCTTAAAAATCACTCGTTAAAATTAGGTACTCGTTATAACTGAACAACTTATAATGAGAAATATACTATTGATTCCCTGTTTCTAAGACCCTGCTCGTTATAACAAAGAACGTTTTAACTGTATGTTTAATTATATGTAACTAAATATCAGTTAAAGAAATGAATTAATCTTTGTTTGACTCAATTCGTCAAACAATGTCGTATTGAAACAACTGCTTTCGTCATATAAAGTCGAAGAGATTTAAAAAGAGCCACATTGTGCTACATTTATATTAAGTCCATATAATTATAATACAAATGTTTGCCTAAAATTCTATACTTTAATTAGCATTCAATACCAGTTCAATATTCTTACTTTTATTCAAATGTTAAAGATATTGTACATTACTATAGGAAAACATTTGATATTTACTGTAATGGTTTCAATGAAACTATTTGTGGCAATTATATGGACTTAATATAAATGTAGCACAACGTGGCTCTTTTTAAATCTCGAAGACTTTATACTGAAAGTGAGAATTAATACAATAATAAAGTATTTTAATTAATAATTGAAATATAAATGAAAAGAATATAATTAGTAAACATTATTATTGTGAAAGAATTTGCTCTGGCAACTTTTCTTTGATTCACAACTGATACCACTGTTTATTAAAGAATTTTAAGAAATGAACGCAAACAACAATTAGTACACAATATATAAAAATTTCTACAGATATAACACATTTGTCTATAATTATCTGTCAATTATTCAATTATATTAATAGAAACATAAACTTATGAATTGATAGTCCATTAAAGCATATTTTTAGTTTAAATTTCAAAATGTGTCTATCATTAAAATCTCAAATCTCTTGTGGTCTTTCTTTTGTCAGACATTAATGCAATTCATATAAATGTTAAATGATTTTCAAAATGAAAATATGTTTTGTATTAAATGACATTTTTAATTATTTTCTTTACTAAGATTTGATTTTAAACTTTAATTATGTTTAAGTACTAACAATGCACCGGTTCCAAATGAGGAGTCAAATATTAAGAATTTAAAATCTAGAAAGTTAAATCGATTTATAATTAACAATTTAGAAAATTTGTAGCCTAGCAGGAAAATTAGAAGTTTCTCAAAAATGATGTTTAGTAAGATTTTTAGAATACTTGAAAATGTTTTGTTTCAAAACAAAAGAATTTATATAAATAATAATATTTAACTCAATTCATAATTTACAGTTGCATATTTCACTGAAAATATGTGTGGACCACTAACATTACTGTCAAATAAATGTTAACATTTTTTGAAAACTTATTATTGAATATTAAAAACTGTTAACAATTCTTTGATACTAATATTAGTGGTTTATATATTTTACATATATTTTTGATAGAAATAAGAAACTGTAAATTATCTATTGAGTCGAATATTCTTATTTACTGTCCTTTGCTAAATGTTTAGCACCACTTTACAGTAGCGCCAGCGCTAAAAGCGGTCGACGTCAGTTATAATATAAATTCATATGATTTAAATATACACTCAAAAACATATTATTGTCAAAATCGCAGCCAATGATCAATCGGTATTCAAAACACAAAACTCATACACAAATTACGTTTAGTTAAAAAGAAAAAATATTATTTACAAAACTTTATAATTTCTAATAATCTAAATCATTAATAATATTAAAATTAATTATATTATCGATATTATAATCAATTTCTAATATTATTTGTTAAATAATTGATAAATTATTAATAATTATTTATTTATAACTGATTTGGAATAAAAAAAACATTTTATTAATCAATGTCATAAAAATCTTTTATTTTTTGTTTTTAATCATTTTTTATTGAATAAATCTAAATGTAATTTGTGTATGAGTTTTGTGTTTTGAATACATATTGATCACTGGCTGTGATTTTGATGATATAATATGTGGAATTTTTTAAAAAATATTTAAAATAATCTTGATTTAATTGTTTTATTATAATTAACTATTAAAAATGTACATTACCATCACCCAATAATACAATCTCCACCCAACATCACCACCTCCACCCAACATTATTACCTCAACCAAACATTACCACCTCCATCCAACATTAACTAAAATTTTAAATCATTTTGATATTTTTGTTTTTGAGTGTATATTGAAATCATATGATTTTGTATTATAAATTGCTAAGACCTCTATTAGTAGCAGCGCAGGAGTTAAGTGGTGCTAAACATTTGACAACGGACTGTATATTAATTTTTTTAAAATAAAACATTTTCATTCATTTCAAAACCGAACTAAACCCCATATATGAGACATCAAATTTTCTTATTAGGCTACAAATTTCCTTAATTGTTAATTATGAACCAATTTAACTTACAAGCTTTAAAAAATTCAATATTTGACTCAGCATTTGACACGGGTGCATTATATGTAATTTCTATTAATTAATTAGATTTCTTAATACTAAAGCATTAATTGTTATTTTAGAATAAAAATATTTTTAATTTCAAAATAAATATAATTCAGAATTAAATTAATTTCAAACTAATTTTTGTTTTTTATTTTTTTATTTACTACGTTTCGGATCAAAGTGTTTACAGTATATACAGTATTTGTCACTTAAAGCAGTCGCACTTATATCATAATTCAATTGTAGCAGGATATTTATAAAACACCGGCTGAGTTTATGGGGCTTTAATGTTAAATATATTTAGTTATAGCAATTCATTTAAAGCAGAAATTCAGTTATAGCAATAGATTTTCAATGCACAATTACGATAAACAATGTTTGAATTATAGAATAAACCCTTGAAAAACTACTATTTTATATAGAATATTAGTAAATTTGATAGAATTACTTAATTCTTATTACTTAAAAGGGTATTTTTTGGCGAAAGCCTATGGAAGGTCTAGAGAAGGGTAAAATAACGGATTTTGCCAATTTTTGGATAAGGAATCTACAGGAGGGTTTTTACTAACAATATGTTATTAAAGTGTTTTAAGTGCACAAAACAGTGACATATTGTTAAAAAGCGGTTAATTTATAGCAAATGAGTTAATTAGATGAGAAATGAATGATAGACTCAATAGAATATAGAGAAGAGTTTAGTCTATAGTCTATGTATAGAATAATAAGAGTAAAGGAAAGAGAAATTCAATACAAAACTCTTTTATTATTAATTGATTTTCATTCTATGGTTTTGCAGCAAAATATACGTTACGTTATATGAACTAAAACATGGAGGTGACTAATTCGACACGAACATTCGTGTAAGACACGAATCTTCGTGTCGAATTAATTACCTCCTGCTAATTTACTAGAATTTTCTATTTTCAAACCCTTAATATTCCACTAAACCTTCGTAATTGCAAAATATTCACAGGTTATTTTTTCATTCAATATGCTATCAAACCATATAAGTTAAATCATGTATGATATAGATAATATTTTTAATAATTTATAAACAAACCACTTCAATTATTATTCATGTGTGTGGTTTATATACTACGCAGCTATTTTTAAGAATACTCATTCTTTAAATGATTTCTGTAATTGATTAAAACTGATTGAACCATATTATTAAATCAATAGAAAATATTTAGAAATGCACAGAAATTATATTTAAGTTTAATTGAAAATATTTTCTAATTCATTGTATAAACTAAATGGCATTGGATTTGCCAAGCTAACAACTGTAAATTCAATTGATTTTGATAAATATCTTCTTAACTTTAATACATTGTTATAGTTGTAGGAAATGATTGTTGACTTTATTTTGTTGAGTCTACTGTATGTATGAATATGTAGTATATTTTCGATAACATCCATATAAAATTAAATTTTATTAAGTAGGAATGTCTTCCAAGAGGAAGCTCACAATCACAAAATGAACATTCGATTAAGCATTAAATGTTATGTAAAATCTGAAAAATTTAAAGCTAATGAGGTATTTCAGGGGGTTTTTGGGTCGCAATCTTAAGTAAAATTAGCATTAAATGTCATTTTATAGCTAAACCAGTAATCAAATGGAACAATAGGTATATATTTGCAAACCTCTTACAAAGACCAGTTCAACCATAAATGACACGGCTCTGGCCATTACCGTCGGGATGTGGTAGGTGCTTGCCATTTACCCCAGAAGAATAATTAGTATATGACTTAATTAAACTTTCAATTATCTTTACAAATATATACTTATTGTTCCATTTGATTACTTGGTTGAGCTATAAAATGCTATTTAATGCTTATTTTACTTATGTTTACGCCCCCAAAAACCCCTTGAAATATCTCATTAGCAGCTAAATTTTTTAGATTTTACATAACATTTAATGCTTAATATAATGTGCTTATTTATTTTTTGATTGTGAACTTCCTCTTGAAAGACATTCCTACTAAGCTGATAAATATTAATAATACAGAGTTTTAGCACGAATCTAACTTACGATTATAATATTTGATATATTTTATTCGTATTTTAAGCAAAGTTCAAACCATTGTCAATGATTCAGGTTTTTAAAATTTAATATTAAAATATAGATATAATTGAAATCTCTTATGAAAACAAAGATTAGACTGGAGAGACTATGGTATAACCTTGAACATTATTATTTTCTAAAAATATTAATACAGTATAATTCCACTTATAGCAATCGCACTTATAGCAGAATTCAGTTATAGCAGGTCATTTCTAAAGCACCGGCTGAATCTATGAGGATCTAATGTTAAATACATTCAGTTATAGCAATTCACTTATAACAGAAATTCAGTTATACCAATAGGTTTTCAATGCACAGTTTAGGTAAATAAGCATTCAATTATAGCATAAACTCTCCAAAATGTTAAATTTTATATAAAATGTCAGTAAATTATTGAAAATTATTAACTATTTGAATTTTATTCTTATTCTTTAATGGAATCAACACCGATAATAGACCAATAGATAAATATGCAAGATCGGGTTAATCAGGAAGTATAAGTGGGGATATTTTAAGAATATTTTCTCAAAATGTCAGGGTAGAGTATACAAAATTCAAGTAGATAGATATCATTCTTTCTTGCGGCACAAATAGTCAAAAGGTGGATTTTGCAAAATCTTAAACTCAGTTTGTATACACCCTGTTACAGAACATTGTGAGCACTTACCGCGTAATGCACAAATAATTATTTTCAGGGTATGGTAAGGGTTTAAGCAAAATAATTATTTTATTCCTATTTGTATTAGACTCTAATCATAATTGTTTAGTTATTATTTAAATTTATAGTTTGATTTAGGTCAATAAGATAAATATTCTAACATTAATTAGAATTTTAAAAATTTCCCCTGACTTTTCTCCTAGTATTAAAGTTTGCCATAGCTTATCGAGTACGCTATCAAATTTACCATCTCAATGAGTAATTTTTAATCATATATTTTCTATAATCAAGTTCGTATTTCTTCAGTAATTCAATTAAATAAAAGAATAAATAACTCATTTAACTCATGATCAAACACTGACAAAATACCACTAGATGCTAGTCTTTTACTAATCAATATACTACACAGTGTTATTATTTTATATTTGCAAAATTTAGATATTCCGTTGCAACATTATCAACTTTTTTTGTAAATATATAAGCAAATTATGAAAAAATTATTTTGGAAGAATCATTCAAAGAATGTTTATGAGTTTGAATTGAATGGGAAAGTGTGTATTATTTAGCGAAAGTGTTAATATCAAATACATTTAGATTATTTATAAAATTATCCGAAGGAAATATGTTAAAAAAGACTATTAACCTATAATTTGTATTTTTTAAATTTCTAAAATTTCAACATGATTAAAATTTGAAATGTGTTTAATTTTATAATTTGCATTTTAATTTATAAAACTATTCTTATTTATTTAAAATGTGTTGATTTACGCTCAAACTGTTGAATTATCTCTAATTAAAAATTACTACTATAGTATTCTCTTAATTCACATATAGCAGAATTCAGTTATAGCAACTTATTCCTGATTCACAAATGAGCTGCTATAAGTGGAACTATACTGTACAAAAAACGCCTAGCTAATTAGCCTTATTTAAATATCATTTTTAAAAATTAAAGTTTTCTTGTTCATCTCTAATAGTTTCAAAATTTGGTTTAAAATAATTTTTATATATTTTGAAATTAAAATATAATTCGTTAGTTATGTTTGCTGAAAAACTATAATTTTTACTCAAACATTAATTAAATCGTATGCATTATAAGTATAATTAAGTTAAGAGTTAAAACTTTATTACTGACTTGTGATTCAATTTTTCATGCAAATGCAAATATCTTTGTATGCGTATCACCCATATTGAAAGATTCTTTAGCATAAAGAACCACACCCGATTCTGATTTCAGACTTTAAACAATACTATCAAGATTAATCATGTTGATGGACACATTTTATCAAAAAGAGCGATAATCTCATGTCTTATAAATTTTGAGTAATAGATTCTTTAAATTAGCTCACAATGGAAGTGTGGCAACCTTAGGATTAAAAAGGGGTTTTTCAATTCTAAAATTTAAATTAGTCCAAAAGAATATGTTATGCAAAATTCTAGGGTGTGCAAAAAATTCTAACCACCTTTAGGAGGGCTTCAAAATAAAATGTAATACTGCCTATGATTGTTGATAGTATAAAATTTTCATTCAATTAAAAATTTACAGTTGCTTATTTTATGATATAAATTTTGTGGAGTATATAAATGAATATAATCTTTCTCAATATACTTATAACAGTTTCAGAATTTTTAATAACTGTCGAATTTATTTATATCGAATATATTTTAGGTGAATTTATTGCATTTAAATACCTCACAAATTTTATATCATAAAGTAAGAAACTGTAAATTTTAATTAAATGAAAATTTCATGCTATCAAGAATCATAGGCAGTAATAAATTATATTTTGAGCTCCTCCTAAAGGTGATTAGAATTTTTTGCACACCCTAGAATTTTGCATAACATCTTCTTTTGGGCCAATTTAAATTTTAGAATTGAAAAAACCCCTTTTTTAATCCTAAGGTTGCCATACTTCCATTGTTAGAAACCACTATATCTTGGAGCTCATACTCGAGTCTCAAGTCATTCTAAGTTATAGAGGTTTAACAGTATATGAGTTTTCAACAGTTATCACTTTTACGGGAAATTGGACGGGAATGGGAAGGGAGTGAAAAATTTTCTTATGGGAACGGGAAGGGAAGGGATTATAAATTAATACAATGGGAAGGGGAGGGAAAATTTTTTTGGACAATTTCGCATGCTTGTTCAGAACTAACGATAAAAGTTTCAAATTTCAACTAAGCATATGCTACTAATTTGAAACACAATTTTAAAAATCAATATTTAAATCAGAAACACGTTTACAAACCTTTAATTACTAAAAGTAATAAAAATGTAATTAATATTTTAAAAATATAGTTTTCATTATTTTTATTGTAAATATAATTTATGTTAATTTACAAAATGTTGACGAATTTTATTAATTAATTTTCTTTGATTTAAATAAAACTATTAATTTTTTAAAAACTATATTCAAAACTTCTATAATTCTGTATTCTCTGAGCTCTCATCTAAAGAGAACTGGCGATTGATATGCGCTCCACTTTGTACTTCGTCTACAAAATCTACTACTTTTTCCATAATTTTTAATTTATTACTATTGCTATCAATTGGAACAGACATTTGTTCATTGTGTCGATCACTTGTCTCTATAGACGATATACTTTTTTCTAACAAAGAGAATATAAAACAAAACAAAAACAGATTTTAAGCATTTGTTTAAATATAATTCAATTAATTATTTTACCTTTTAATTGATTATCACAATTGGTTTCTTCTAAATTGGTTTTTAAGCTTTTGTTCTCAGTTCTATCGATTAAATATTTGATACAATCATATATATAGATGTACTGATCCTATAATTTAGAAAATATATCATTATTTGCATCAATTTATTCATTACATGTGATACTGACCTCCGTTTGAACCATATTTGGTCTATACCTTCGCATATCTAGAACTGTACCAAAAATATCTATCGGAAAATCTTTAGCCACAGATTGGTCTGAATTTTGTACTGTTTTAGTCAACATTTGCATTGTTCTGTCGACAGCTATGAAAGTACCGCTTCGGCCAACGCCAGCACTGTTTCATCAAACGGTATAATTGAAAAGTTTGTATTTTATACAATTCAACAGAATTTTAATAAAACTCTCATTGAATCAGACCTGCAGTGGACTAAAATCGGGGATTTGATGCTATCTTTGTCTTCACTATTGTTTGAATTAATGATTATTTGGAATTGTTTTCGTATGACTTCTATCAGATGAATGAGTGAATAGGGATTCTGTGGACAACCAAAGTCAGGCCATTGTATGAAATGATATTGCGTTAGGAAATGATGCGAATCGTCCTTCAGTTTATTGATTTAAACAATTGAATGCATTAGCGGTTATGCGAAAAGTTGTTTTAGTTTTGTTTGACTCACTTTTATTAGTTTAAGATCTCTAATAATGAACTCGTCTTCAATTTTTTCGTCGCACAATTCAACGGTTATGTCATCGAAAGTCATATTAGGAACTGATGCTTGACTACAGGTCTCATCGATATCATCGACATTTGGCCAATACTTTTCACATTTTTGCTATAAAATAAAGAAATGGTTGAGAATTTAAAGTTCTGTTGTCTTGAGAGCACATATTTAAAGAACTGTAAGAATAACTAACTTATATCACGAGCACTGTTTCGGTCAACTATTGTCTCGTTATAAGTAAGTTATACTTAAAGTTCTTTAAATACAAAAAAATAGATAACAAAATATTAGATAAAATGATTTTTGTTCGATCCAAGACATACCCGTCCTTTTTCAATACATTGAGTTAACATCACAACTATTCGTATATTATGTTCGATAATCATCCGATAGAAGTCATTGACAGTGGAATTAAGAGGTCCCTGACATGCGATATATTCATTGTCACAATTAAAACCCTAAATAAAGTTTACAATAAATAAATGTTATTGTTTAAGCAAAGCTCAAATTTAGAAAATAAATATTAGGAAGTGTTAAAAGTTGAAAAAGAGAAAAATATTCCAAAAATGAACATAAATATTAGAAACTGAAACTTCAAGGACAGTTGAAAAAGAGAAAAAACGAAACTATTTGTAAAAACTTACTGCTATAAAGTTGGCATTGATATAATCCGAACCAATTAGGCCGTTCTTTAATTTGAGCGCTACTATGGAATGATCGTCTGAAATGTGTTCAATTCATTAATACTCGTTATATCATATAAACTAGAATTTAAGTTTAGCGCTAATATAGTTCATACTTGTGCTCAAATGGAACACCAATTCTATTTTTAGTTGAATATTTCTGTACAGATATTATACATTTCTTATTACTACTGTATGTAGTTATGTAACTATAAGAACAGTCATGTGCTTTTCAGCCATAGTCTGTACAATTTGTTTAATTGCAACACAACTACCGGTTTTCGAATGGGTTTTGCAATACAAACAATTGACAAAATTAACATTCACAAAATAAAAATGTTTGCTATCTTTTAAATATCAACTATAATAAAATGAATTAAATATAAATAAAATATGAATTAATGATAATCTATTAAAATATTAGAACTAATTAAACACAAATATTTTTGGAGGAAATTGTTGGCAAAAATACAAAAGCAATCTCATGACTACTTACAGGGAAGTATATTAACGAATCGATTTTTGGGCCTATTGATAGTGAGCTGGGATATTTTTGTAGTCCTCTTCTTCGCAGTCAATTCTTTGAGCTCTTCGTACTCTTCGGCCAATTTGAGGCCAGAGTCGGCTCTATTTAGTTGATAGTATTGATTGAAATTACTCATTGAAATAGGCTTTGACTTTAGTGTGACTTTCGAGTGAGCCCTCACTTCTTCCATATTGATTACAGCACTTCCAGGAGTGTTAGCATCGTTTGGCATCTTATCAACTCTTCTCTTCCTTGACTTACTTTTGTACGGCATTTGCTTAAGAATTTTTACACCAAAACTGTGAAACATATAAACGTATTTCAGATTATTATTAAATATTCGCTTATAATTACAACAAATAAAGTAATCGAAAAGAATTTGAAGAATTAAAGAGTAAAACAAATAAAATGTACGAAATATTTTTGATATGACTATTGACTATAATGTGATTCAATGCATTATATGTTTTATGACATTACATAAAATTGTTGAAAGACATTATTATGAGCGATGATTAGCTGTTTTTACATACAAAAAATTACTTTTACTTAAATTTAAACACAATATTGAAAAAATGATTTGACTTTTTTCACTGAATAATCTATAATAAGTTAATAATAATTATTCAGAAGAATTTTTGCTGATTTAATAATACCTTTACATGACTTGAAAGAAATAAAAAATCACTTCAATTCTACGCTTTAGTCGTTTTAAGCCTTAAAGTTTTAAGGCTTTAATAAACACATAAAATATAATTTTATGCAATTTTTTAAAAATAAAGTTCACTTAAATCGTAAACATTTTTCTAATTAACGACTCGAATATGTTTTGGATTTTTTTTACTACTAATCGCTTGAAATCTAATGATTGCAAAATGACTATAATATCATTTTTAATTAAAAGAAAAAAAATATTTTTTGATAAGTTTCTAAATATTATTAAAGAATAAAAATTACAAAAACTGTCAGAACATGAAATGACTAAATAATGAAATATTAATATGAATTGAAATAATTTTCTATTGTAAAATAAATTAAATGCAAAGTTAGAAAACTTTTAGCGAACTTAAATTTTTGAATTTCATATTAAGTTTATTTAAGTTAAATTTTCAACTGATAAACAATATTTTCTGAACTAAACGCTAATATTTATATTATTTTATTAATTACTGTAATTTTTTATGGAACAGCACAACACCTGCGCCGGCAAACTATGTTTCGCTTATAAGACCAGAATATTATTAATAGATTTTAAGAACCATTTGTTAAAATAATAAATTTAAAGAAAATAAAAATATATTCTAAACAAAAATAAAATGTCTCTCACTTTCCCATTAATGTTAACACAATATGATATATAGTTCAGACATACCAATCAAATTTCTTCATACTATTCCTATTCTTCTTTTTAATGTAGAAACAAATTGATAGAATAGCGACACAAACAATAATCGGCACAACTGTTGCCGTAATAATCACTATAACTCTATTATCTCTCTCTGTTTTACTGATATCAAACTTAATGGAATAGTTAATACAATGCTTATTATTATCAATTGTTGTATAACTATCTTTGCAACCATACCAACCAATAATAAAATTCAATTTTCCATCTCTATTTTCTAATTTCAATTTGCATTCACTAATATTAACATTGGTGCACTTAATACCCGTGGCATCGATACTATTATTACATTGGCTTATATCTGATTCATTAATATAATTGCAGTCATTTCTAGCACTTAAATATAGGCACAAACTCTTTAAATATGATTCTGGTTTTTGTTCAAATTTTATTATTAAATTATTGTCACAAATATATTGATTATTACCAATTGATTGTACAAAATCGTTACACGAATTGTTACTTTTCTCTATAGGAGTCGCAGAATTTTTATAATATTTTTTGGTCAATAAATTTCTGTTTGCCGTTTCCTCTGCTCTTATTTTATTTAATCTATCGATTATACTATTAGATCGAGTTCTGGCTGTTGTCGTAGTTTCTATTACTCCGACATTCAATGTCTCCGCAGTAATAATCACATTATTATTGTTGTTATTATTATATTTATTATTATGAATAAGGTTTGTATTAATAGCTATAGAATTAGAATTTTTTAGATCACTATCTAATGGAAACATATTTGTTGTCATTTGATATTCAATATCACTGTCAGAAGATGTTGTCGTAGTTTCCATTAGTGAATCACTGATTGAATGTTCAAACGCTGGTATTGTTTTGGAATTCGGCGAAAATAGATTCTGTATTTCTATATTTTCACTATTAATCAAACTCTGGTTTAGATAATCATTGTTTATATCAATCAGAATATCCTTCAATGGAATAGTTTTATTATTGACATTATATTCTCCAGAATTCACCTCTAATTTAGTAGAGTTTCTATCATTAAATTCAATATCATATGAAATATTATCTTTTTTATATTCATAGTTATGTTTCAATGAATTATCTCTATTTAAACTATTTCTATAATGTATTTCATTCAGAATATTATTTGAATTAAATAAATATCCACTCTTTGAGTCATTTGAATGAGTTTTTTCATTGTATTCTATATCAACACTAATTCCTTTTTCAATTGTATCCAAATTATTTATAATTCTTTCATTTAAACTGTTTGAAGAATAATCCATTGTTTCAGGTGAATTCAATTCTGGTTGATTAGGTCTAAACCAAGGGGTTCTGTCCTTTTACGCAAAATAAAACAAGAATGAATCATTAATATATATATATATAACTCCGTTCTCATAGGAAAATATTATGCGGATAAAAATGTCGCCTTCGGCGATATTTTTCACTTCATTTTAATATATTTCATGAAAGAAATATCATAGGCTCACATCTCATAGGTTTATTATAGGTTCCCATCCCATTGAAGGCTCCAAGGTTTATCAAAGACTCCCATCTCATAGTTTTATTATAGATTCCCACCCCATAAGGTTACATTGGCTCAAATTCCATAGGTTATCAAAGGCTCCTGTCCCGTCTCATAGACTTCCATCCAATAGGCTTATTATAGGTTCCCATCCCATACGGTCAGAGATGAGCAAAGGCGAAGTCAGGTGGGTATTTGTGTTTTTCGCCAGTACCTCTCTCATAGACGTAATGTTAAAGAGGTTGTTCTCAGGGAAATATTCTCCTGGCGGAATCCCTCTTTGCACATCTCTGCATAAGGTAATCATAGGCTTACATCCCAAAAACTTTTCATAGGTGGACCCCGACCTGGATGGTGGCAGTGGTGGCGGTAGGGAATGTGCGGCGAACACGAATCTATGTACTCGTTTTTCTTCGAAAGCGGAGTTAAAAATTTTAAATATAAAAATCAATTATTCGAAAAATTATCACTGAATTCATTACTAACTTTATGATAATTATTAAGCCATTAATTTAATTTATATCTTTTTTATAATAAATTCAACACTTTTAGATAAATTTTAATCTTTTTTATTTTAATAACTAAATTATATCAAAATGGTTGACACATTTAATTAGGAATTAAGTAATTGTTTAATATCTTTTTTTCTCACAATTAGTTTTGATTTATAATTACAGTTAAGACAATTTTTAGAATATAATCAAAAATTCAAGAATAAGTTAAAATAAAGAAATAAAACTTACTTTTATTGAATTAATATCCACTATATTTGAAACAATAATAAATAGAATTATAATAAGTAACTTCTTAGGCATAACTTATCAAAAAAATAAACTCCAAAATTAGTTAAACATAAGGACAAAATATATTAAGACAATTAGCAAAACCACATTATAATGACTACTGAATGAAAAACATCTAAACAATTAAAATTAATAATAATAAGAATAATAATCACAAAAAATAACTATAATTGAGGGTTAAATTGAATAAAATAATTAAAATTTCATTATATTTTAACAATAAAACAATAACAAATTAGAGAACTGGTTGATCTACAAAAGTCTTATCTTTCCCTGAGATACCAGATATTATAGCAAACATACATTTTTTCAACATTTCATATCAAATTAAACGCCAATGTAATCACTTTCTACGCTTAAATCTATATATTTTTAATGATTATATAATAAGTTTGTTAAATTTCTTATATTAAAACTGTTCATTACAATAATAAAACAAATTATATATCTTTTCTTTTTTTTCTTTATTCACATTTATTTGTAATTAATTTATTTTAAGTCTAATATAGTTTAGAAGTTTTTTTTTTGATATTTATTTCTCTTTTATTTGTGGTTCAAATTACGATAAGAAAAATCCCAAACATATTCAGTAGGAAATATGAGTTCATTAACACATCCATTAATTTGATTAATAGGAAGTTATATTTTCTGTTGTTTAAGAATTTTGAGAGTATTTTAGATATAACTGAAATAAGTTAAACCAGAGATTCGTCTTTTTATTGTAAGCATTTTATTTATTTATCTTTGAATCAATTTCTAACAACTACTGTATTTGACATAATTGTTACGAAATAATGATATTAATAAAATATAGTTCAATATAATAGTGCTTTAGATAAGGACAGATAAGAATGCTCTTATACTTTAGTGCATTCGTAAATACGGTTTACCAGATATGTGAAGAATATTTGGCCAAAACTGTCCAAAACTTATTTTCAAAAATTATTCTTAAAAGATCTCAAAATAATGTGAATTTGATAAACATTTTCAATGAGATGTTGTGGATCATAACTTCAAAACTAATGGCAACTTATTTAAGAAAAATGACAAATATTTTTATTTCTTTATTTATTCTCAAATAAAATCATTGAATTTCTAACTTTGTATTTGTCTTTAGTACTCTTTGAGTACTCTTTAACATTGAAAGTGAATTGCAGTATAAAAGCCATGATTTGATAAATAATATCAAACATTTTGCTAAAGTTTGTCTTTAAGTCAGTTGAATATTATTTATTTGATTCGGTTTTTGTCCGAAGATAGAGAAATATATAAAATCATTACAAATTAAATTAATAAAAAGATGGATTTCAGCGGAAAAGTGGCTTTAATTACAGGTGAAGTGAATGTTTATGATATTAATCTCTATTCTAGTGTAAAATTTTCTATATTTTTCATTTTATTTAGGCTCGAGTTCTGGTATCGGAGAAGGAATTGCTCTAAAGTTAGCCACTTTAGGAGCAAATGTTGTCATTACTGGAAGGAATGAAAATAGAATCAAAGAAGTTGTCAAAAAAGTTGAAAGCATTACAAAACAGAAACCTCTGGGACTTAAGGCTGACTTATTGAATGAAAATGATGTCAAAAATTTAGTCGAAAAAACTGTCAAAGAGTTCGGCAAAATTGATATTTTGGTCAATAATGCAGGCGTTGGAAAATCGACTGTTTTTGGTTGTCCAGATTATTTAAAGTGGTACGATACCATCATGAACACCAATGTTCGCAGTGTTCAGATGCTAACCCTATTAGTGGTTCCATATCTGGAGAAGACTAGGGGAAACATAATTAACATATCGAGTGTCGCCGGTCTTAGAGCTGTAAGAAATGAAATAATTTCTATCCCTATCCCTACTCTCACTGATTTCCGATATAATGAGTTAATTAAGTGAGAATATGAACAATAGAATAGAAAATGTTTAAATCCATATCGTTATGGATTGAAGAAAATCCATATATTGTATCGAATGATTATTATCGGTAAAAAACTGTAAGAAAATCATTAATTATAAGCATAACAAAAAACTCACTGGGATTAGATTATTTATAGAGTTTAATGTATCAAAAAATTTCAGCAACTGCACTGAGAATGTAGACGGCTTAATGTGGCAAAATCCCACATTACTGTTGTTCTAGCAAGTATTTATTTGGAAATTTTTTAGTTTATCGGCTCGAAGTAATTGAACTTTTAGAAAATTTTTAGCGAATAGTGATTAATAAAAGTTTAGACATAATTGTTAGAATAAAATAAAGACTACAATTTATAAGTTTGCTTAAAGTTCAAGAACTTCAAGTCTGATAAAAAAATCTATATCTATAATAAAATCTACTTGGGTTTTGCCTCTTCTGTCGCGTGTTTTTTTATTTTAACTCTATTGCCTCCTTTATTATACTTAATACAGTTAAACCTCCAATGAGTGTACCTCTGATGAGTGAAAACCTCCGAATAATGAAAATAAATTTTTGACCAAAATCATTCCTATTAAAACTCATTATATCTAAACCTCTAATGAGTGAAACCTCTAATCTCTGAAAAT
>JAQFXN010001212.1:0-16186 GCA_034693365.1 Liacarus xylariae
CAGTGACACTCAATCTTTAAATTATGAATTAAGAGTGAAAACATATTTATTTTATCCAAAGGGTGAGCGGATTTCTGTGTGTGAGAGAGAGAGAGAGAGAGAGAAATGATACCGCTCTCTTTATAAAATATTTTTTATTATGTAAAATCCTATTATAAACTAAACCCATTTAATTAGCGTAAAAGTTTATCTAGTACTGTTTGTTTTAAACAGGCGTCACGTATCACAAAAGTAGAACGTTCAGTATATATTTAAAATTATATAATTTTTATTAAAGCAAGGTTATTTAATTTAATTATTTTTCCTTAAGTTTTTAAAAACAACTATTTTTAAATAATTTTATTTTAAATAAATTTTCAAAAACAAAATATTCTTTTAAACTTATTAAATATAGTATTTATAATTTAATATTTTGTAATGAATTATATTTCTATTAAATCAGTTATTCATCTTTTTTTATATCTTAAAAAATAATTTTATTATTGATCAAATTTTTTACTTATTCTATTGAAATAAGAATTGAATAATAATAATTTTATCTTTTAATAGACAATTTAAAAGTGACTGGATATAAGATCAACATCTTAGTGTTTGGCTTTATTTTAGTAAATTTGACTAATCTGTGGACACCAGTAATACAATTGTTTGAATTGAATACTTACTCATTCATAGAAATTCTTGATAAAATTTTATTTATATCAATTTATTTGAAATTGTTATTCTGCAATCGGTCAGCGATTAATAAAATATAAAATAAAGCCAAACACTAAGATGTAGATCAAGAAGCCATTCAGTTTAAATTTACCTCCAGTTTTTAAGTATATTTATATTTTCTAAAATTATTTTTATATCAAAATATGATATACTTTTTGATATGAAAAATGTGTTTAGGAACCATTAAACTAGATATGCGTTTAATTGATACCCGTTTGGAGGGCTTAATGCGCAACAGTACTGCTTTTTACGAACAACAATTATAAATTAAATTTTTAAATAGATTGAGAGGAACGACAACACCACTGACAGCACTGGCAAAACAACGAAAACACCACTGGTCTCAAGATTTTATATTTACATCAATTTATTTAATCAAATAATTATTTATTTAATAATTGGTATAAAAATGTTTTCTCAATTTATTGGATAAACAGATATTTTGAATGATTACACAACTGCTGTAAATATTAAACACAAAGTATTTGAACCCTTCCTGTTGAGGTATCAATTAAGCCCATGTCTAACATATACTAGGGCTGGCAAAAGGTGTGCAATTTTGGTTGCAGACAGCTGTAGAAAAGCATTTCAACTGATAGGCCCTTTTCAAGTGTGTTTCAAAAAGGGATCACTATTTCATCAATAAATATCACCTTTTATTGCATAAGGTTTTAATGTGTAAACTGTATTCAATCGTTGGACTAAATGAGTGCAGAGTTTGAATTGAAATTAAGCCATAAATCAGAGCAAATGTAATGTAATTTAAACGCATTTAAAATAACAATAAATTGATTATAACTTTATAATTAATGCAACAAAAAATCAATCAATAGTTTAATTATTAAATGAGACAAAAAAAGTCAAAAATTAAACTAAAAAATGACCAAAACTAAGGGTTTTTTTTGTTGTGAAATGCAGTACTGATTAGACCTAACAATGACTTTACGACATTAACTGTAAATACAAAACACGTTTTGCTTTTGTTTTGTTTTGTTATTTCAAACTATTGATTGATTTTATTTTGTATTGCAATTAATGCCAATTTAATTGTAATTTTAATTAATTTTTTTTTTGTGCAGAAAAGCAGAAAAATTAACACAAATTGTAATTAAAAATCGGCTGTTTTTGGCGCCAATAAAGACTGTTTTGGATTTGAGCCCTAAATGAGTCAGAAGTCCGACAGTTCTTCACCGAAATCACCGCAAACCGAGTCATCGAATCCATTAAAACGACGCCATTTGGTGGACACGTGTGAAGAAGGAGTGCCAGCAGTGGAGACACACACCGATAGATCACCCAAGAGGTTAACCACTGAAGCCACTGCTGTTAATAGAGAAGGAGTGGACCAATCAGTTATGGAAGACAGCGAACACTTCTTCGGCAGAGGTCGCGGACACTTGAGGTCGAATAAGAACAGAACCCAAAATGGAGTGGGAGTTAGTTCGACGACTGAGGCCCCAAACATAAGTCCTACTCCTCCTAAACAGAGAAGTACGCCCAGTCCTACGCTAAAAAGTAGTGCCAGTACTTCGGCCACTAAACCACAAAATAGTAGTCCCAGTCCTGCCATTAATGGCCAACCGTTGGGAGCCGTGGGCGGAGAGGAAGAGCAGAAAAGAAAAATAAAACAACAGGAGGAAAGGTATGGAATAACAATGGATTTATTGAATGATTATATGAATCCGTTCGCAAGTGTGACGGCCACTCCTGTCGCCCGACCCCCAGTCAGAAGCTCAGCCTACTTATGGGTCGAAGAGGACGAGAAAAAGGCAAAGGAGGTGAAGGAAGAGGAAGAGAAACTCAAAGAAAAGAAATATTTGGGCAAACAATACGTGACTGCAGTCCAGCAGAAGGAAAGGGAAAGAGTTATTCAAACGCAGAAGAATGAAATGGAAGGCGAGTCTACATCAGGCGCATCGACTCGAGCCCAGAGTTCTGATTCCAATAATCCAGTTCTGCTTAGACACGCCAACCGAATGAATCAGGACGTGAACACCTCTTCTATGACACTGTCCACAGATATTGAAAGTGTTGGTACGTTTAGGCGAGTATTGCCTAACGTTCCGGACACTATAGAAGAGGCGGAGGATATGACGCCTTTAATTGAGCTATATTTTGGATCAACAAAACCAAAACGAGTGACCCTTCCAATCAACCAATACGAGGAACGGATAATATCGGCGGTTACGGTAAACAGAGTAGTGATCATTGAAGGCGTGACCGGTTGTGGCAAAACAACTCAAGTGCCCCAATATATCGCTGATGACTGTGCGGCCAAAGGCCTGCCATTCAATATAGTGGTGACTCAGCCGAGACGTATTGCCGCCAAATCTATTGCCAGACGAGTGGCCGACGAACGGAACTGGGAGTTGGGCTCAATTGTCGGCTATCAAATCGGTTGGGCTTTAAATATATTTTCAATTGAATTATTGAGTCATTTATTTGTAATTATATTTTGCTTTAAATTAAAGGAATGGACAGAGAGTTTGTGAACGAAGACACCCGTATTTGCTACTGTACTACAGGTGTTCTGCTTCAGAGACTAATCGGTACTCAGAAGTTGGACATGTATTCGCACATAATTATAGACGAAGTGCACGAAAGGTCTATAGAAACCGATTTATTGCTACTTGTGATCAAAAAATTAATGAACATTAGGAGCCATTCGGTTAAGATTGTGCTCATGTCTGCCACCTTTGATCCGCAACAGTTGATTGAATACTTTACAATTCCTATATATGAGGGACAGGACATTATCAATGAGGTCCGGCCCACATATCTCAAGATTAAAGAAATTCCGCACAAATTAAGTATCTTTTATATGACACCTGAGCTGAAGAAGGAGTTGAATATAATGGAAATGCCGGCCAGAGATATACGGGAACGGGATAGGGATCCCATTGAACGGGACGTGGCCTGTGTTAGCACAGAGGCCATGGAATTTGCATTTGCTATACTCACTAAAGGACTGATGAAAATCGAAGGCATTTAACCTTTTTTTTCAAAAGTTTTGGTTTTTATAAAATCATTTTGTTTTATTTACTCAATAGGAAAGGACGGCACCCGCGGGTCAGTACTGGTATTTCTTCCCGGTTTGGAAGAAATACATGAAATGAAGGCCAAACTGGATAAAAGTCCCGAATCGAGGCAACAGCAGTGGAAAATACATCCGCTCCACTCATCCATACCTCTGGACAAACAGAACGAGATATTTAGTAAACCGCGCGGTAATGAACGCAAAATAATTTTGGCCACAAATATAGCCGAAAGTTCGATAACAGTGCCGGACGTGAGTTATGTCATAGACTTTTGTTTAACAAAAACTCTGGTCTGCGATGTCGAGACACATATACCGGTTCTGCGTATGGAATGGGCGGCCAAATCGAATTGCAATCAGAGAGCTGGACGTGCGGGTCGTGTTCGCGATGGCCGAGTCTATCGTCTGGTGGCCGACCAGTTCTACAGAAAACTGCCCGACTTCTCAATGCCAGAACTCGTGCGATCGCCACTCGATCTGTCGATACTTAGAGTTAAAATGTTAGGCATGGGTTCGCCCAAAGAGCTATTGGGTCTGGCATTAGATCCGCCGGATTTGTCAGACATATATCATTCGGTGCTTACACTCAAACAAGTGGGCGCTTTTGCGGTGAAAGTGACGGATAAGAGTCATCCGCAGGGAATCTATTACGACGAAGAGGACGGAGACATCACTACAATGGGCACAATTATGTCCCGATTGCCCGTCGATATACGACTCAGTAAACTCATTGTTATGGGACATGTGTTCGATGTGCTCGAAGACACCATTATTATCGCCGCTTGTCTTTCATCACAGGGTTTGCATAAAAAATAGTTAATTAAATCTATTTTTTTAAAAATTAAACCTATTTTTTCACATTTAAGGTATGTTCCGAAGAGACTTCTCGCAGGGTTTGAATGCCTACAAGTCCCGACTGGCCTGGGCTGACCGTTCATTCAGTGATTCGATTGCACACCTGAACGCATATAAAATGTTTAAGAAGTTTCACAATGAGTTCAGTGTAGACAAGAAAATGGCTGAGAAGTGGTGTAAACAAAACTATTTGCAATACAAACGTCTATTAGAAGTGGATTACATGTTCGGTGATCTGAGCCAAAGATTGGCCAGAGATAATATAGTGGTTCCCCAAAGACCTAATATGCGCCGCAATCGACACGAGGAGGAACTGATTCTGAAAGTAATCTCCAGTCTATATCTGTTTTAATTCAGTTCACTTGAATTTGTTTTGTTTTATAATTTAATTTGAAAATCAATTTTTAAAAAATTTATTGTATCTGAGCACAGGTGGTAATGTGCGCTGCATTTTATCCGAATTATTTCACCCGAAATGAAATCGATTGTTCGCTAATACCAAAAATGTTGTCGAATAGAGATCCACACAATTCAGTACAGATCGCAGGGTTTCCCCCAAATGAAGGTCCACTCTATACGAACCCAATCCGTGAAATGTTTTCCATTTGTGCCAAACGTATTGATCTCAACTTCGAAGAGACCAAAGCCTATATAACATTCATTGACGACAGACATCCACTTAAAGAGGCGTTTGATTTACACATTCCATCCGAACTACGGGAAAGAGAATTAATGGGTTCACAGATGTCGTTGGACTCATCAATAAAAAGCGAGAGCAGAGCCCAAACGCCGATGTCATCCATAAGTTCGTCAACTCTGGTCAGCAGTAGTGGTCAAAGCAGTTATAAAATCAAAAGTCTTAAAGAGACGACTATTAAGACTGCAGTCTATGTGGCGGTCGCTATGAGAAACCACAGGGAAGTGAATAAAGATATTCCAAAACTGGATTCCAGAGTCACGAGAGAACGACTTCAAAGGCTTAATAAGTATTTGATTTTATTTTCAAAATATTTTTGGATTTTATTTTAAGTCATTTTGTTTTAAACTTAACTTTTAGGTACAAAGAGGAGGAACAGGAAATGAAATGGCAGTCATTCCGTTCGAATCGCATATCAGTTCCGCACTCATTGACCAGAATTAAACTGACAAAACTTGATTTGCCGGCACTCGACTGTTCAGAAATGGAGATTCGCATCACTCATGTGAACAATCCCTCAGATTTTTACGCCCAATACGCACATGAGATCACTACCACAGCACTGAAGGACTTATCGTATTTGATTAATTACGACACGGATACAATTCCATGCGAGTCGGAAACAGCACTTGTAGGCGACCTCTGTATCGCTACTTATACCGACACTGACGGTGCACTCATGTATGGCAGGGCTCGGATCGATAACATTGACTATAAAATGCGTAATAATATAGTCATCAAAGAAGTGGAATCGGTTTGTGCTTTAAATCCAAGTTATTTATAGTTTATTCAAACACTATTTAATTATTTAGGTTCAGGTCTTCTTCATTGACTATGGATTCCGTAAAACGTTCGATAATATCCAAAAATTGGGTCAAATCAATGCCAGAGCCAATCACCGACTGCTGGAGATCCCGCCTCAGGCCTTCAAGTGTGCCTTATCTCATGTCAATCCGTCGGCCATTACTTGTTTCGACAATTGTTGGTCTAAAAAGGCAATCGATTGCTTCAAAGGTTTCGTTAGAGAACGCAAAACACTGACCGGTATTTTGAAAATATTTGGTTTATTTTAATAATTAAGAGATTTTGAATTCATGTGAGATTAAAAATTTTTTATCAAATGTTTAGCCAAAATCTATTCAGTAATCAATCGAGTGGTTAGACTCGAACTCTACGATAACATCAATAGACAGCAGTCATTAAACGACATATTAATCGGTCACTGTTTCGCCGAGAAGTGGGAAGAAAGTGGACAATCGAAGCTCAATCACGACCAGAGACGCGCTACACAGATGTGCAGAGACGACTCATTAGGACAGTTGCGATTGGACCGGTCAGAAAAGCCCGGCGTCTATAATCCGGACGATGTCGTCGAAGTATGGATTGGTTTTTGTTATTTTAATTGTCTTTTATTTCAATTATTTTGGTTTCCATTCACAGATTGAAATCGATTCCAATACAAGTGAAGACCAGAGGATTAGATCCCACGAAAAGATAACAATTAAGGGTCCCTTTAATCCACTCGAAGTAAGAATCAGTTCATTTTGAAAGCCCTGAATTAGTTGTGATATTTATTCCTTTTCTTATTTGATTTTTTTTATAATTTGTTTAAAAACTCAGTGCTCTTTCACCGGTCTCTGTCGTCAATCATCGAACAGATCGGTTAGAATCGAAAGGGATTCAGTCAATTGTGTGGTATTAGAGGCCAACTACTTGTCCAAACACACCCGACTGATTGTGGCCTCCAATGTTGGCTTAAGTCAGAACAACGGAAACATCAATTTGAGGGACACTACACTAATGCCAAATATACGCGGATTTCCAGCACTAATGGCACTGCTATTCGCGCCAAGAGTTCAGTTGAGAGCCGATAAGGAAAGGAAGCAATTAATTGGTGCTATTTGTGGTATCGGTTACGACAGAAGAACAATGAAAGGCTATGATCCCGAAAATGACGCAGAGGTTAAACGCATTTATTAAAAGTTTGATTTGAATTTATAATTGAAATTGTGTTGCAATCCATCCATAGGTGGCCTTCGATGCGGACATTTCGCGCCACGATTTGGTCAAAATCAATATAATTCGCTATAATATCAGTAATCTATTGAAAAGTCGGGAAAGTCTTCGCGAATACACCGACGGCTCGCTCGCGATCGCACAGAGAAAAGTGCGCCGAAATATTATTGAACTGTTGGACAGACGCCGACGACTGCAGAACAATAGCTCGTATTTCCCGACTTACAAGTGGTCCGACATTTCCAAAGACGATCTCAATTGTGCTCTAAATAAAAAAGAAACCGAACTAAACTCAGAACTATTGCCGCTTTGCGAACAGATAGCTCTTCAAGACTACGACTATTACGAAGATGTGGGCGAAAATCTGGAGACTTTGAAACAAGTCCAGGAGGGGTATGTGCTCTCTCTTTAATGGATTTTTTTTCTGATTTTTTAATAATTTGTTTCATTTGATTGTCTTTTAATAAAGTTTAATATCGATGACAACAATGTGTAAGTTGTGTAACGTCAGGGCCTATTCATTTCAGGACATCACAAGCCATATAAACAGTAACGAACACATGGATGCGGTCAATGACTTCAATAAATTCAGAATAATTAACGAAAACGAGAAGAAAAAAGAGGAATACTATAAACAACAGGAGGACGAAGGCATCGATGAAACGGAGGAATTGGAGTCCGAAGTATTCGATATCGACTCCGACGACGATTGAATGAGTGGCCACTCCTATAGTCTTTCAAATGCATAATCAGTTCTATTAAAAGATTTTATCTTAAAATCAGTTCTCATTTATTACAGTAATTCAATTGTTTTTATGCACTTTTCTAATCAATACTTAAGTATTTTCTAATTTTTTTTATCATTTAAATTGCTTTTGTTTCTGCGATTTTTGTTTTTCAAACACTTGGCTTTCAATAGTTTTAAAGCTAATCTTCAGTTTATTTGTTTTTTCGATTATTATAGATATCTTTTAATAATATCCTAATATTTATATTTGTTTTAAATCTTGTGTTCAAATAATTGCCTTAAATATAATTTTTGTGATAATCATTTGTTTCTATTGTTTTGAGGAAATGAATATTAATTCATATTTTAGTTATCCATTAAAGTGTTAGGAAATCACTAAATAATTTTCAAATTGTATTCCGAAATGTTAGTCAAAAAAAAGTTGTATCAAAACTATCGATAAATAAAGTATTTTCTGAAGAAAAAAAACATTTTTAATTAACTTTTTTAAAATTTATTTTTTTTCATTTAAATTAACAGAAAAAATGTCTTAAATTTACGGAAATATTAGAATTAGATTTAGTTGTCTTTTGGCACAAATTAATAATCACTTATTATTTAAAACTTTTTTTTTTAATATTTATATAAATATTTTTCTTACAATTAATTTTTGTTGTATTTTTCACTACGAATTACATAATTTTATTCATTTAAATATTTAATAACATTTATATTAATAGTAATTTCTTTTTTCTTAAATCTCTAATTCTGTAAACTTTTATTTACTTTTTGTTTCGTTTCTAATTCTGTTGTTTTTTGACTTTTTTTAGAAAAAACTAAACAATTTTTTTGTTTTAGCATTTGAATAAAAAAAACAAGTTTTTTTTCTTCATTTCAGTTATATAAACAACAATTACAACGAATCGGTTCTTAAAACATAAAATTAGACAAAAAATATAGAATATATTCTTCAGTAATAATAAGATTCTGTTTTTTGTTAAATAAGATTTGTTTTCATATATTATATATTAAAACTCTATAAATATTTTTTTTTTTAATTGATTTGTTTTTTTTTCTCAAATCGACAATAGTTTTGTGGACCCATTGAATACAATTACGACTGTATTATATATAAGTTTATAAATTTAATATACAATTGTCTGGAATTTTATATATAATAATAACAAATAATTCTTCGTTTCGGGAGGTATTGTCTTGTCTTATGTGTCGAAAAAAATTCTGGTTTTTTTTTGTAAACACATTTATAAACCGATAATTAAATCATTAATCAAATCGATTGCTATTATATACAGAAAAAAAGTTGAATTTTTCAAAGTTTTCAAACTTTTTTTTAATTTAAACTCTAAATTAGTTTTTTTAATATAAGAATTATTTCATCCTTTCATTACAAACTCATAGGAATTACTGTCAGAAGAGTTGAGTCTGTTTTTCAAAGAAGTATATTTTGAATAATAACCTCTATTTATCTCTTATTCTCAACAGTTATTATACAATTTTTATTTTGTTGTTTCGTTCCTTCACTCAAACATTTGTTAGTCTAAGAGTACTCTATCTCTTGACATACGTATCCATCGTTTTATATATTATTTTTTTTTGTTTGTGTCAAAGAATTTTTTTCCAAAGAATCTATTCAATGCCTTTCCGTTTCAGCAAAAGTATATTTCATTTTGATAATCGATTTTTTATTGAGATTTTTATGGCTTCGAAACAATTTATTGCTGTTTTTTCCCTCTCTATTCGTAACTCTTTTTTTAACAGTTCAGCCAATTTTGTTCTGATGTATAGACTGTTTCACTTGAATAGTGAGAGACGGATTGCAATTGAATTTTCATCATTTTATCGATAATTCTTAAGATTTCTTTTCATATAATCGAATCGATTGATAGGCTTTTTATGTTTTTCTGGTATTATAGTCTCTAAATCTCCTTTTAATAGTACAGAAATAACAAAATCGTTTTTTCTCTGTAAAGAAATTTCACAATAGTGTTCTTGTGTTCAAAAAGTTTTTATCGCCTTTTCCTCTAAACTACAAGATTTTTGTCATTGAAATATCTTTTTTTTCTGTGAATTTTAGATTCGTTTTTATGCTTTTTGACGACAATTCAAGTCTTCATATTATATAATATGACTATATATTGAAATTACATTTTTGTTTTGTTTCAAATGAAAAATAGTTTATACAAAAGAGATAGAGAGAGAGAGGAGAGGAAAGGAGAGATGGAGAGGGAGTGGAAAGAATAGATTCATTTATTACAATAGGTTTTTTACGAGAAATTACTGTTATAGTAGTATTTGTTAAAAGTCTTCGTGGATAATATCTTATTTTCATTTTATAAGATATTAATTATATATATATAAAAACTTCTTAAAATTTAATATTAATTTTTTTTGTGTGTTTTTGATCTCTGATTTAAAAGTTTACTTTTTTTAATTATATATAATTAAGATTAATATACATAAAGTGGTTATTAAAAAGAAAGAAAAAAATATTTTTCACTTTCTAAACAATTGTTACATAAATGTATTGATTGTTAAAAAGATTAAAAATTTTTGGGGAAAATGTTTTTTTCTTAGATTCACGAGAGACTGACCGACAGAATTAAAAATACTTATCCAATAAAATAAGACATAATATTCATATTTAAGCTATAAATCACAAAAATGTTTTCTGAGTTAATAATTTTTTTCTGTTTTCATTTCAAAATTTAAAAACAATTGGTTTTCTTATTTTTTTCTTAATAAACATTTAATTAAAAAAATTTCGTTTTTTTGAATATATATAACAACCGAATCACTGACCGACTGAACAGCAGAATTAAAAGCGTCTTTAGGCAAATGGTAACACGAGGGAAGGGGACGGGGGGAGTGGGGGTTATATATGTTTTGTTTGCTTGAGGAGCTGTTGTGGTGTGTGTATTGTGGCCATAGATCACAACAGGCTGGTCTCCGCTCTGTTAATTTCGTTGACAATCTGGGCGTGTTCTTCAAGAAGTCGGGCAAATTCCTCCTTACGCAGCCGGGCGTGAGCCTAGAGGAACGGGTCCAACAATATTAGATCAGATCATTACTTTTTAGCCTTTGTTTAGAGTTTAAGCCGTTTAATAGAAAAATGAGTGTTTAATATAAGATAGTTTTGATTTATCCTTTATTACATTTCAGCACTACTCAAAGTTTACACCTTTGTTACTGTAAATAGGAATAACATTGCTAAATTTTAAATAACTCAGAATTGATGTGATTAAACATAACATTTATGCTAATTATTGATTAATTTTATTTGGCCTAGCTATAATGTGTTTTAAATTTTCAAATCGTCATCTTTCATGTTACTTCTTATAATTTACAAACATTAAAAATATTTTAAAGTTTTAAACAAGGCTCTCTTAAAACAATTTGGGTTTTGCCTGATTTCATACCAAAACTGAAATCCACGACATCTCTATTGTCGGAATGAATTAATCAATTCTTAAATTAATTAAAGTCTGATTACATCTAACTTCGAAAATAAGACCCGGGTTTAAGTATTATATATAAGATTAAAATAAAAATAAAAAATCTATACATAAATCCTGAATCTAATTAATTAGAGTTCAATCTGTTTGGCAAAGAAATTAATTTTGTTTTTGTTAGCATTTAAAAGACAAAAACTAAAATAGGCTATAAATCAAGGAATTAATTGCCAATAACTTTGTATCTAGATCATATTTATCGTCGAAAATAATCAAATTAATATAACTTACGAGTAATGTATGAACGATATCGTTCTCTTCTCTTGCTTTACGCGGAGGTTCTGTTGGATAAAGAGATCAAATAAATAAATATAAATTGTATTAATAACTAATGAGTTTGTGTTTTAATTGTTTGATTTATGAAAGGGTATTTATCGATGTTTTGAACAGAATATTCAAGAATTCTAATCCGAGCCCATCATCGTTTATAAAATGATCCTGAATAACTTTTAAAATGTTTTTTGGAATGAATGATTTTAGAACTCAATTCTAGTTCCCTATCCGTGCCATCATATCAGCTAACTTTTGAGAAGGGAAACAATTTTCTTGCAAATAAGCTAGGAAAAATGACATATCATTCGATTCAGCACGAGATTTCATATAAGAATTTAAAAATTAGCTGCGTATAGCGCCTCCTTCCCTACAAAATAAGGGGTAAGTTGTGCTATGTTTCATCATTTTTGAAATTATTATAAGATTATAGACTTGAATAAAAGCTTCATCTTACAAAAAATAAAATCGTGGCTTTTCATCTTTAACTTTCACTATAATATTCAAATACAAGTTCAATGAATTTGTAAACTTATAAACAAGTTTAGGTGAAACTACTGGTAAAATATATAAACTCATTGTTATATTGCTTGAACTTATATTTAACTATTAAAAGTTAAACATTAAAAGTCACGATTTATTTTTGCAAGATGAAGCTTTAGTCAAGTCTACAATCTTATAATAATTTCAAAAATGATGAAACATAGCACAACTTTACCCCCTTATTTTGTAGGGAAGGAGGCGCCATACGCAGCTAATTTTTTCAATTCTTATATATAATTTCATGCTGAATCGAATGATACAAGTAATTTTTTCCTATCTTATTTGTAAAAAGTACTTTCCTTCTGAGTGTATTTATGTATAAAACAAAATTAATTTAATTGGTAAACACTTGAGGAATAAGTTTATTATAAAAATTAAAGTTTTATAACAACAAAATAAATATAATTGAGTTATAAATTGTAGTCAAAGGTAAACAGAAATCTGTTCGGCGCTTAATGACAGGGGTAAGCAAGTGAGGGGTATATAAACAAAATAGTTTTTTGCACTATAATAGTATAATACCTTTCATTCTTATTAGACTTTTTATATGTGGCATATTTTGTTTGAATTTCTAAAATTAACCTTGGTCTAGAATGTTTATCTTAATAATGATGGCCAGACCCCCACCCCATTTCTTATACCTCCCTTGGTCATCTTTGTATATAACGAATTTTTATATCTTTGGCAAAATTGAACTTTTTTTTGATTAAGCCCTTTCCCAATAGCAATCACATAATGTAATTTGAAAACCCGATGAAGTTTTTAGTTTATCAGTCCATTAATGTGTTGTATAAAATCATTGTTGAAAATAAAATGTTTTATAACTAATTGAGAAAATTATTGTTCCGAAAGGAAAATAATTAAACAAAAACAAAATAACTAACAAAAAAAGAGATAACGAGAGAGAAGTGTTATCTATGATTGAAGAGTTAAATGTAATGTAAACGTAAATTCTTGTATCTCTTGTTTTTTATTATTATAGAAAATACTATTACTATTATTCTTCTGGAAATTCTAATAAAAATTCTGTAACAAAAAAATGAAATGTTTCGAAACCTTTATTTTTTTATTGTTATTTTGTTTCTCGTATAAAATAAAAGTTTGGTTTATTTTATCTTTTATTTTATTTTACTTTTTTTCGCTGAATTTATAAATAAATAAAATACATATAAAATATCACTTTTGACACAATAGCAGAATAATAGGGAATAAGAATTGTATTGTATTTTGTGATTAGAAACCAATGAGTTGTTACATAATCGGCAGAAACAAAAACAATGGCATAATATCGCACATAGTTTTGCTGAATTACTTTTTCCCCTCTATTTTTCCTGTCGTTGTGTTTCATTAGTATTGGAATTGAAAATAATTTGAACAGAAGTGCATTGAAAAGAGATAGGCCTTGGAGTGAATACAAGCATAAGATTAGAAAAACAAGTGGAAAATGGATGAGAAATAATGGGAAAAAATGGGAGAGGGAGGGGACGGATAGAGGGAGATAGGGGGAGAGGGAGAACCAATTTATTTAACAAAAGAAAATTCTGTCGAAATCTTTTTAGAGCTGAAAACAGAATTTTAATTAGTCGTTCAGTCGCTCAGAATAATAGAGTATTCGTTTCGACATTTTATGTTATAATAGTTGCACTAAACTGTCTTTAGTTTTATTATATACAGTAATTCAGTAGAAGTTTATTCATTAATTCAGTATTGAATGCTAGAAAGAACAGTAGCTTTTTAGTCACTCCATCTCATTAGAGCTGCCATTTCTCCGTCAGATATGCTCGGATGAAACAAATTCAAATACCCTGGATCTGTGCGGTTCTACTAGTGTGATTATTAGTAGCAAACTAACTCACAAAGCTATGGATTATTGGAGACTGTTTAATTAGAAAAAATATATCTAATGAAATCTTGAATCTTATATCTTGAAATCAGCTTTATTGCTAAATATTACCTAGTAGTTCATAACCTTGGTGGGAATTAGAGTGCGAAATTGTCTTGACATTTCGATCCATTCCCTTCCCTTCGCCTTTATTTTTCAATCCATTCCCTTCCCATTCCCTTCAATCCCTCGAATTACTTCAAGATACATACGTAATCTTAGTTCATATTCTTGCGAGCAAAAAAAACAATACATACAAATACTACAATACCATGATATTTGTGTATCAGTAACTGTAGGTCTAAACACTATCCCTACGTCTAATCCCTTGAGATATATTTAGAATCCATCCCCTTTCCCTTAAGGGAGTGGGAAGGGAATGGAAAATGAAGGGAATAGGGATTCCCGTTTCGCATTCTAGTGGGAATGTACAAGCTTTACCAAGTGAGAAGTTATAAAAGAATTTTGAAAAACTCTGCTTATAATCCAATATATTGATATTGGTGCAATGATACAATGATATCAATTTCACCCTGATAGATGGTTACACTATAACTATTTTCATTTTTCTGAGAACTTGTTGTGATTTTCTCTGCTCTTTTATAGTATTTTTGTTAATTTCGTTAGTAAAATAACATATTTACCCATCACTTCACTCTAATATATGCTGTCATTTGAATTATGCTAAATATTCTTGGAGTTAATTAACTATAATTCCCTAACTTTGAACTGATAAAGCACATTCTATTGTGACAGCGACAGTGACAGTGACAGTGACCCGGACTTTAGAACGAAACATAATTTTGAAAAACAATTTTTTTTCTTTATTTTTATTCTTTAGAATTATTATATATTTTTTGAATAATAATGACTTAAAAGAGGATTTAAATGTTTAAAATTAATGGTAAGAATTTTTCTATTGAAAAATCAATAATTCAATGGACTTGTGCTTTGTCTCAATTTTGTTTCATAAAATTGAAACTTTATTGGACGCAAAAATTGTTATTTATTTCTAATTCCCTTATGATATGATAGAATGGAATATTGTCTTCGCTTTAAATCAATGAAGAATTGATTGTCAATCTATGTGAAGCACGAATAGTGTAGGGGTATGAAAGATATAGGAGGAGGAAAAAGTAATTTGGAATATTATCCAAATAGCTTTGCAAAATCGGTATTAGTTTAAGCTTCTATGGATTATTTTGACTATCCATTCCTTCCTTCCCCATCCCTAGTACTGTTACACTTGTCTAGTGAGATATATAGTATATTCTTTCCGTAAACCAACATTTCAAACATTTCTAAACAAGGTTAGAGTTAGTTACCATGAAGGAAAAAAACTTTATCAAAAACATGTATGCTAGATTTAAATTTCTTTTAAATGCCCATTTTGTTGCTAAAACTTATCTTGTGAATCTCATTCATGTCAATCTAAATTTTATTTATCAATTTAATAGTTTAATCTCGTTTGAAAAAATCATAAAAGATACTAGACAAATTCAGATACTAGTAATTACTATAACATATGACAGTTTTTCTGCTATTTTATTATAATAACTTGTCGATACCATTGTCCATCGATTCTATAGTACCGTAATTAAATTTGAAGTTTTGATTTATTTTTATTGAATTATCTGTTATTTACACAGGGCAGCATATAGCCTAGATATTGAACTGATGCAATACTAGTGACTGCACATTCGAGTGCTGTATGTGTGGATTAAAAAATCTTAAATAATCCACTAGACATGTCGAAGTCGGTTCCACTCCATTATTTCTAATCCCAAAAATCCTAATCCCATAAGTCCTAATCCCAATTTTCCTAATTCCCAAAAATTCTAAAATTATTTTTTCAATCCCAAAAATCCTAAAATTTGAATAAATGAGAGAATGCTATACCGTTTGTGATATTTTA
>JAQFXN010001213.1:0-16181 GCA_034693365.1 Liacarus xylariae
TTACGGTTACCCTATATGAGAATCGTGTCACTGCTTTATACCCCAAATGAGAATCGTCTCTCACTCTAAGCCGACAAACAATAATCCTAACAAGTATATTATTTCATTAAGAGTTGTCTTGGTGCAAGTGTTTAGAATTAACTTTTAAAGAGCGTCCGGGAATTCGTGGCATAAGAATAACTCAAAAACTATTTAAGATAATTGAGTGAGATTTTATTTGAATATAAAAGACTATATAAGAAAGAGTTGTAATTAGTAAAATGTCGCCAAGACAACTTGGTCTCTTATTAATTTAAGTCTTAGTCTCATATTCTTTGTGAGTGACTGTGCATTAGTTTTGGCCACATTTTGACTGATATTAAGTCAAATTTGTTTGAAACCACGTAAACTCTTTGAAACGTTAGATCTCTTAGAGTACATATCTTTGCGGAAAACCGGAATATCTCTATTAGTTGGGCTTGTGGTAGATCAGGCGTATAAGTTTCCTAAATAACAAATTCTATTCCACTATTCTCAAGACATTGTTTTAGGTCTTTCTGATAATCAAGTGTTGTCATATCGGGCCAAAATACTATTTCGCTTGTTGTATCATACTTTTGTATGAATGGGAATAAACGTTTCTTAAGACATTCCTCCAAGTCTTCCTTTTGTTTTTATTAATAATTAATTTTATCAATTTTTTAACCGATTTAATGCTAATATTTGCTCGAATTGGACCAGTGTGAGGTTTAACGTCACTCGTTCCGAATCTCTCATATCTGTTGATTATTGCATATATGGTTAGACACTTTTCTACCTGTGCCTCAATGTGTTAAACAGTTTTACTTTTCTAAAAATTCGCTAAATTTTTAGGATTTGCACATTTTTAGCAATAATTTTCTTGCGGACAATGATGATAATTCCATTGAGCATTATAAAAGATAATTACTTTAAATTTATAAATATTCTTAGATTCGAATGTTTGATAATCAAATCGAACGCATTTGCAACTACAACAATCATTGCTATATAGCGCGAACATTTTGTGCCACTTATTCCCGGACACTCTTTATATGTAAGTTCAATATAGGATTTGACTTACGTGTGTTAAAAATACTAAAATTAGTTATCATATATTTGAATAAAAAAATTAAAGTAAAACTATTTCTGTTGTGATTGTTTCATACAATAGATTGCTTTTTCAGGAATGGCACGAATAACTTAAGGTGTCATCAAAAAACTATATAATCTATCTAAATTCTACTTAGTAAATTATGATCTTTTATTGAAAATTTCAAAATGAAATTTTTAGGAAAAATATTGCAGTCAGTCTTGACCCCGATTTTTCAATAAATAATTGATATTTCATAATAAAACGTCGATTTTCAGTGAGTCCTTACAGATTACGGCAGTGTTGTCCTATTGAGAAAATTAGGGATATTCACAACTAAACAAGGAGTATCTCAAACTATCTAGAAAGAACCTAACAGATTGGACAGGGTATTTGATTCCTTAAAGATATCAAAAAGACCACGCTTTAGATGAAAGAGATCATATTAAAGATTAAAATAAAATTTATAAAAATAAATTTTTCCATCAGGGGTGTTTGCTTTTTAAACCATTATAAAACTTAAATCTCGTATGATAGAGCTATGTTCCATATCTATCTTAAAGAATAACGAATTAAAGAAAAATGAGCTAGTCAAATGATATCTATCAACCTTTGATGAGTTTTGATAAATATTTTATTAATAACTTAAATGTTGACTATCATTGGAAATAATCATATATTCTATTCCCTCAAATTTCCCTTCCCTTCCCAATCCCTTAAGGGAATAGAAAGGGAACGGGAGTGACTATTGGGTCACGTGAATGAGAAGGGATTGATTGATAGCAAAACGGATTCCCGTTTTTAGACGTCGAATCTCTTAAATTCACTACACATGCGTTTTACATAAATGTGAAAGAATAAAATTAAAAAAGGTTTAAAAAGAAGCAACATTTCTTACATTTTATAAGATGACTACGTGCTTCACTATAATAGTCACATACAGTTAAACATTGAGTCGATATTTTTGCAAACTTTATTAATAAAATAATTTATTTGACTAATATTTTTACAAAATTATTGATTTAATTTTTAACTGTAGTCACTATTATACTGCAACACGTAGTCATCTTATAAATCTTAAGGAATGTTGCTTCTTCTTAAACCCTTTTTTGTTTTATTCTTTCCCATATGTTAAATTTATAACCTATTTTTAACATCAGATATAATTATTTAGTCACGTTTAATGACGTTTAATAACATTTATTTAATTAATGTAAAACCATATTTGCAATTAATATTTAAACATAAAATTTTTCGCAAAGACATCATTTTAATATAATTATTACAATACATTCTATAAAGACATTAAAAGTAAGTATTGAATAAAAAAAAGAAATTAATATTTAGGGTTATTTTTTGTTGCATTTATTTATAATCCTGATCGATTTTGAGCTGCACAGGTAAGATTAAAGCAATATTTCTCTTAATTTGAATTTTGGTTCTTAATGAACCATTTCTTAAAAAATGTTTATTTTAACTAAAGGCCATTTTGCACAATAAGCAATTACTTAATTTTGATTAATACAATTTGAAATATCTCATTAGATTTTCATTAAATTTTAAAAAAGTCAATTTTCCAAATGTCAAAACCGTTTAATATACCGAACTTTAAGACAAGATTCGCATATAATGCAAATGCATTGTTGAAATGCGAACAAATACCTAATTGGATGAAATGGTGGGAAGAGTGCAGTAATATGTCTAAAGCTCATTTTGATAACGGTGTGGGCGATACACCAACTACAGTAGCATATTTCTATCCCCTGTGCGACAATGTTGATAGATTTGAGAATTTAACTAAAATTGTAGCTCATTTGTTCGTATGGGACGATCATACTGAAATTGAGCATGGTGATATTGGCCGAGATATAAACATGAGCCAGGTAATTTGGAAACAATATGAAGAGATGTGCAATTTGTTGAGCACAGGTGATGGCTGTAATGTTTTGAAGACAACTGATTGGAAACCATATACCTTTGCCTCTCATGCTGTTGTAAAATCTATTTTCAAAGAGTCGAATAGAATTCAACAGGGAAGAATACTGGAGGGGTTAAGAGAATTTATGAACGGCAGTGTTGATGAAACAATTTTAATTATGAAGAATGAAATTACATTTGATGAAATTGTTGATGTGAGTGCATTTTTTAAATATAAATTTAACAAGCTTCAATCAATTTTAATTTCATTTCAATTGCCATTATTAACATATGCTAACAAGTAAGTTCAGTACATAAACAGTACAGGGTTCTTATAAAATTTTGCAATTCGTTTTTGCTCTACGATTGCAAATGTTTAACTAATTATCTGTAGTCCAAAATATCTGTTCATTTTTATATCCGCTTTCGAAAAAAGATATCCGCTATAGATTTACATTATTTACAAGCTCAAATGAATACTAAATAAAATTTCTTGATGATTTTTACTTTACACACACACACACACCCAAGGTTTTTATAATTAAATATTATGATTTATAGTATTTTACATAATCTATTAAAATAATAATTTAACAATTAGATTCGTCTGAGAGCCGGGGCCAACAAATTGTGCATCAATTTGATCGAATACGCCAATGATATATTTGTGTCTGAAGCTGAATGGTCAGATCCAACATTTCAAAGGCTCTGTGTGCTGGCAAATAAGGCGGTGTTATTCTGGAACGATATCGTCTCATTCAATAAAGAGCTTAAACAACAAAATGGAAAAATTGAGAAAATTGTCTGTAATTCTGTCGCTTCTATATCGAAGTCGGAGAAAATCACTATTGAATTAGCGATGGATAAAGTGCTGGTTTTGGTTAAACATATAGAAGAAGAAATACATGTCTTATCGACAGAAATGTTTAACAAAATGAATACGAGTGAAGCACTGAAGACATTCATTACTGGATTGCAGTACTTTGTGTCCGGAAATTACAGAATGAGTCAATTGAATGCTAGATATCGTGTGTAAAATAGATTATAATAAAGATTTTTAAAATTTTAGTAATTTATCCAAAAATGATCTAAAGTTTCGAATCTTTAGTTTACAAAATAATTATTAAACAATCTGAATTTGTATGTTAACCACTACTAGTGTTTTATATTCAAACCACTATTTTAAGTTTGACACAATTATTTATGAGTCTTTTTATATTTAACAATTACTTCTTGGGTAAAATTGGGTGCGGTTTCTTACAAATGCTATAGGGGAGAGAAATGCCTCTCTATTTACCTAGTTATATATCGATCAAAACCTCACTATGGAAGTGACCATATTTAAAATTCATTTTCCAAATTTTCTTCTCTTAATTGTGTACATAAAGCTTATAATAATACCTTCAAATAATATTAAGAATTTGATCAAATGCGTGGGTTTAGGGCTTTTCCTGGGTTCAGACTTCGGAACTGACAGTTTTTGATCTCATTTTGCACTACATATGTATTGAATTGAATTTATTAATTTTTACCCACGAAATTCACTCAACCGAAGCTGATATCATGTGAAGTGGTGCTCAAGCAAGAACAAATTACAGTAACACTTATAGATATTTAAATTAAAACAGTTAAATTAATTATTAGAATAAAATTTTCTTAAATTTTTTAAAAAATCTTTAAAACAATTAGTATTTCGAATATTTATGTTAAGAGAGTTGAAAAGTATATCTCCCGTATAGAAAATGGTTTTTGCTATTCGATGTTTTTGTCATTCGATGTTTTATCCGTCGATGTTTTTGTTCGTGATGTTTTGTCCGGATACCATAGAAAATAGTCTTTTGGTATGCAGTGAGTCGAGTGAACGGTAACTCTAACTCTTTATTTGATGCACGTCTGGTCCTTCGCTCGAATTCTTTATGTTTAAAAAATATGCGACAGATATGAGGGGAAAATCCATTAAAACATTTAAAAATAAATATAAAGGCTATAGGGTAAAGGGTATAGTATATAAAGGCTTCAGACGTACAGCACGTGTAATTTGCGAAGACTTTATATCACTCAGAATCTCCTCTTTTCTAATCTCATCTTATAATTGCAAATCTAAATGAATTTAAACTAAATAATAATCACTACAGCAGTGCATTATAATTATATTAGCTTAAAGAAGAAATTGGTGATTGGCAAGTGCCAATTGCATTTGGCTTATCTTGAAGATTAAGCTTTTATTTTATATTAAAGCAGTTTACCAATGGAATCGCGTACTGGTTTTAAAATTGTGAACAGTTTTTCATTAGTTTCTCTTTTAAAATATAATTTGAAACAATTATAATAATTGAAAAAATTAATTTGTTCTTTATATTAATTGATAAGATATAAAAACAATATTGTTAAAATTAAACAATACTTTTAAAATTTATGATTAAATAGTTTGAGAAACTAAGCAAATGTTAGATTTAGAACAAGAATTATTAACATTAAGAAAAATTATTAAAAAAAATTAAGGTATATATAATAGTAGTTATAGAAGAATAAACTTTTGGTATTTGTGAAAGAATTAATAAAATACATAAACCATTCAATTAATAATAAGAAAAAAAAGTTTAAATTTTTTTTTATTATTAATATTGAGTAAAATTTCATTAAACAAAAGATAAGGTTCAAAGAGTTGAAACAAAATCTATATACTCGTGTTTTTCCTAGAATCAGAGTTAAAATTACAAAAGTAGCATTGTCAATTTTAAAATTATTTATAAGAAAATATTTTGGAAAACTCCGTCAACATATTGTTTATTCATTTAATAATATATTAATAAATCTAATGGACAATTGTAAGTAGACACTATTGTTTTTCAGCTTTAAATACTAAATTGTTACAGTATTTTAAATATAAATTGAACATGTTTGAATTCTTTTAAATAGATAATTATTTTTTGATTTTGCTTATTCTGAATATTAATGGAATAATCAGCGAATGTCCCAAAAGTGAATTGTTAAACCCCTGTATATGTATTCAAAATGGTTACGGTGACGAGATTATGTGCGGTGGAACAGATGAGATTAAACTTGCTAAAATATTTCATAATCTGAGTCTTAATTTGGCTGACGATCAGAAACATTTCTCGAAATTTATTTTGAATAATACGGCTATAAATGAATTGAAAGAAAACACATTTAAAGACATAACGTTTGATAGGATTGAAATCGAGAATTGCATTAATTTAACAAAAATACACAGAAATGCTTTCACAGCAACTAATCTAAAAACAAAAGAGCTATGGATTGATAATAACCCGAAACTGAATCAATTGGACGATAATTCACTTTTTGAAGTTCTGAGTAAATTTCTGAACATTGAAAGTATATATTTGTTTAAAAATAATATAACAGAAATTCCGTCAAACGCTTTTAAACCGCTTATCGGCTATCAGAATAATTTAACCCTGCTAATTTTGACAAATAATCCAATAACGAAATTGGGTATATATGCGTTCAAAAACTTGAATTCATTAATTGAATTGCATTTATTCAATACAACAATCAATTATATACCTGAAAATGCGTTTGCATTTAGAAAATCAACTAGCAACCAATTTTACCTAGACTTATCAAGTAATCAACTGTTGAATTCTTCTAGCTTTGCTTTGAATTCTTTTACATCAATTGGACGACCGACAAAAATTCAATTCGAGAATGACCAATTAACATTTATGAATGAGACGATATTTTTACCTTTTTTTAAATCTGACGATAAAAACTCCATAGATATAGAGTACGATCTGTTAGATTGTGATGATTGTCGCAATTATTGGATAAGGATGAACAATTTAATGGACAGATTTATTTCCATAAGTTGTTCTAATGGCAAAACATTTATTGACCAGTCAAATTTTTTAGATTGTAAAGAATTTTTAAAATAATATCTTGATTAGAATTATCAACAAATGTGAGTATAGTTTGGCCATTCATTAATTCTGTTTGGTTGGTATTTCGCTTTATGTTATTTTATTTGACAAATCAATGACCGAAATCTAAATATTTTGAAATAACAATTTTGTTATAAAGTGTTTGTATGAATGGCTAAGTTTTCATCACAAACTAATTTTTAGCTGTCATTAACAGATTACTCAAATAATATAAAATAAGGTGAAATACTAATTAAACAGAATTAATATATGCCATTACTTTATTTACATTTATAGCTCTCTTCAATCAAATCAGAAATGACCTGGTCTAGTTATCACTTTTTAATGAGGTCGATTCTGATTTGATGGAAGAAAGACATATTTGTTGGTAATCACATTCATTAGTGTATATTCTTTTAAACTTGATCAATATTTTATAAAAATAAATAATCAAATAATATATTCAGAAAATATAAGAAATCAAATAATTTATATTTGCATAACATTAATCAAATAGAAGTATAAAATGTTCCCAGAACAATATTATGTAGAATAATGTCTTAATTAATTTCAATTTTTAATACTTCAAAAATGATGATTATAATTTCGAGACCTGGCAGAACGTTTAAAGATGTTGCAAAAGTAGTACTACTTAAACCATATAAAAGTCCCTGGGGTAAGAATATTTTTTCCTAATTCTTATAGAACAAGCGATAACATTAGTGATTCTAAGAATCACTTTGAGATTCTTACACATATATCATATTATTAAGAGTTTAGTTGAGGTTTAAATTAGTTTTATTATTTGAGTTCAATTTTCAAATAAAAAGCATATTTCTTATAAAATTATTGAAATTTTAGTAATAAGTATTTTGGATAAAGTTTAACATGTGATATAAAAATGTTAAGGACAGTTATAGAAAATATTATTATTTTCAGGAAAAGACATTCCTACCCCTGGGACTTTATTTGGTTTTAGTAGTAAATTATCAAATAATTAAACTTTTATATAATTCTTGAAATATTTTAATAAATATTTAATTATTGATGAGCAAGCTTCTTTAATTTTATTTTATTTTTAAAAAAGATTGTTTATTAAAATTATTTATACTGTATTCGAAATGGGTTACTATCTGTTCAACGAAAATTACTTTAACGAAAATGATTTCAACGAAACTGATTTCAACGAAAATATTTTAATAAAGAAATAGTCCCTGAAAAGTTTGAAAGACCAAAAAAGCATATAGGTGCCTTTTTGATAGGGATGGGTAATGGAGAGTATAGCCAAAATACCCCCTTTCTATGAAAAATGACCAAAATACTCTCCCCCTGTGATGAAAAAAACGAGAACCCCTACGATTTTGGCAAAATACTTAATCATAATGGGTGCAGTTTTTTTATTATCACACCCTGTATCACCCTGTGATTTTGAAGCTCTTATCAGTACCCTATACCCCCTAACTTTGAAGTCTTTTCCCACCTCTACTTGGGGCTTTAAAAGGGTTTATTTGATCACGCAAACTTTTTTGGGACTATCATTCATTAAAATCATTTTCGTTGAACAGAGAGCCTTCGATTCACAACCATATGTGCTAGGATCAGCACCAGTTCCAAATAGCCCATGAGCGAGTGCATGAACCATTGGCTTAGCTTGTGCACAGCAATCGCCACGTACATCATCCTGATCAATCTCCCAAACTAGAACACCACCAAATCCATTAGATTTAACCCATTGTGCTTTACTATAAAAAAAATTATTTTACAAATAAAAAAAATATGTTAAAACTATAACTAACTTATGCCAAGGTTTCTTTCACCAATGAAATTCTTATTAGGATAGAATATCAAAACTCTAGAATATATTCAATTCAGGATAAAATAAAATGTTTACATACGCTGTGGCACTTTGTGGGTCATCATAACCGACCCATTGGCTGCCGTGATATGCAATGGGCCCGTCGGCAGAACGTTCTTTATTCCAGCCCTCTTTCTTGACACTATTGCATATTTGATGATAAGTCAGTGCACCTGAAGTTCCACTGACAGATGCATTGAGTCCGTGTTGGGCTGCGTTCGATAGTGAAAATGATATGCCATAGAAGGGAACGCCCATTAGTAATTTACTTTTGGATACGCCCTGTGATGCCCAAAATGTCATTGCGTTTTTAGCCCAATCTAAGCCGGAATTATGGGTGGTAACCTTGTCCCAGTTTCCGGCGTTGTCGTACGTCATCACATTAATGTAGTCAAGAGCACTTTAAATGAATTAATAATGTGTTTAGAAACTAGTTAAATGTTCCATCTAACAATTTTAGAATTTATAAATTCAAGTTTTATAAAAGATGCACAGCAAATAGAACAACCGTTTAGTTTTTCGCCTAATGTTTTATATTTGATTAATCAATGAACGGCAGCCAAATATTAGTTTGAATCTATGGGGCATTTATTGACACTCCTTATAACACAATTGTTAGGTCAGTTTATCAACGCTTGGTCAGTTACTAATGCTTGGTCTACTAGCTCTGCATTTTAAAAAGAACGCGAGTTTATATTAGTCCATTTAATTTTATTACTTATTTTAACATGTTCAAAATTTAATTTAAGTTCAATGCTTCAAATAATCATTTATGCCTGATCAGCCTTGAATAAATCTAAAATGTGGCACTTTTGAAAATGAAAATTGCATATTTACATGCTTGCTAAATTAATTTTTAACTAGTTTTAATTTAGTTGAACTAGCTTTAACTATTAACAGCCAAGAGATTTAACAGTTATTCCTACCTTTTCTGAAAAAGCACAACCTTGCTGGTTCTGCTATAGCATTTGAGGGACAGATTGAAAATAAAAAATAATAAACTATTCAGATACATTCAATAAATTTCATAATAATTCTGATATTTTTTAGTATTATCTTTAAATACATGTAAATTGATTCCATCAAATCAGAATCAACCTGATTAGTAAGCGATAGTTAAACACTTATGACTAATACAGGTCGATTCTGATTTGATGGAAGACAGATATATTTATTGACAATAATTGATTTATTTAAGTTTAATCACACCTACCTGGCCATAACTGAATAGTTATATGCGTTATCTGTTAACCATTTGCCTGCATTCACAGCTACTGACAGTGACAGAGAACGTGAATTACTATTGAAAGCGGCCCTCAATTCCTATAAATTATTTAATAATATATTAAAGCTAAGGACTATTGATAACGTAAATGTAAGACGAAAAGCCCCTCTGTATGTCCCCCAACCCATATGCTTCCATCAGTATATTACGTAACAATGGTGATGTAAAACAAAACAATAATGCAGCCGTATTTTTGGGGGACCCATAATATTTGTGTTGTCAAATCGATCAGTTGCTCATTTTGTTTTTACATGGGGTCTAAACAGAGGGGCGTTCGTCTCACATTTGACGTTATCAATAGGAAAGGGAAAAAATTAATTGTGAATCAACTTGAGGAAATTTTAGTCAAACAGACGAAACTAGTGTTTATAAAATAATATTTGAGTCAATGTAATATCTATTTACACATATTTATCTGTCATCAATCAAATCAGAGTCGACCTGTACTTGTAATAAGCATTAAGCTATGGCTTACTAATGAGTTGAATTCTGATTTGATGGAACACAGTTACAAATACAGTATAAGTCGTACGACTCCATAGCGTGTATAAACATGGGGTTGAAAGTGAGAGCATTAAAGAAAAACATTCGCAAAAAATATTTTAAACTATAATAAAAATTTCCAATAATTACATTAAGAACTGAAGCGAAACCAGATTTTTCTGGTGCATGCGCTGCATCGCAGTTAGTCTGAGGACAGGCCGGATACTCCCAATCGAAGTCCAGTCCATCGAATTGGTTTTGATTTAAGAATTGTACAGTTGTTTTAACAAAATTGGCCCTGGACTGGGCGTTCAGCACCATCTTTCCATATTTGCCATCTCCGCCATCAGAACCACCTCCAAGTGCGGCAACAATTTTCAGATTGGCGTTCTGTGTCTTAAGACCCTTAAGTTCTTTTAAGTCGCCGTTGGCCTCGGCTTCTCCCGCTTGAAAGCGCACTGTCTGTGCACTGGAATCCAATGTCACAAATGAATAGTGAACGTGTGTACAGGAATGCGGGTCTATGTTAGATACGGGGCCATTGCCGTGGAGCCAATAGCACACCAATTTCTGTTGACCAAATACAGTAGTGAACAATATTACTTGCAATAATAAAATGATTCGGATCATTTTCTAAATATGTGATCTATTGTAAATTATTAACAATAAATATAAATATTTTTTTATTTGATTTTGAGTCAGAATTTCTGATTAAAATAATCTCATAATAGGTTTTCAGCAAAAATTTAGACGTTATATACAAAAGTTATTTTAAAAGCTGTTATCAGATAAAAGTAAATGAAGTGAATGTATCAAGGGTGGATATTATATAGTTCTATATGCTATCTTCTTTACAATCTTCTTAATGAAAATCTAAAGATGGCTAATTAATCATGGGTTTAAGATAACGGCTTTACCAATGTTGGACTTCCAACCACTCCTATCCTCAACATTCTTGATTTTGTTCTTTTGTACACCCATTCGATCGCACAACTCTTCTATGTGAGATACATAGGTCAGACTATATGTTATCATTTTGCGCCTCTGATATATTTGCGAATTTATAAATTGTACTTGTTTGTTTGTTAAGAATTTATCCACATGTTCGCTTCTATCATTAAGAGTTTTTTTCATGAGAGAATATGTTAATGAATTAAATTTCTTACTTTTAAATACAATTTACAACATTAAGAAAGACCGGGAACAGTGATTTTAGCGGACAATTAATTGTTTCGATTGCTAACTGCAATCTTCATCGGCGCTTAGCAGTCAAATGAATGTTTGACTGCATTTATTTGCTTCACTTTACAGTAGATCAAAGCAGGACTCTATGGCAAAGTTTAATTCATGTGAGAAAGTTTGCAAATAAAATAAATAGTAAAAACAGTTGGGGGCTATACTTATACTTTAAGGATGTCTATATTTTTTTGAAGAATTTTTTACTCCTACTCCCTATTTACTCCATTAATTCATAAAAATTCACATTTGTCTACGAGCTGATTCCATTATAGTCCACATTTGAACTACTCACCCTCCCCCTACCTGTGTGGACGTCCTTAAAGTATCGCCCCTTATAACTTTAGAGTTTCAGTTTACACATTCAGACAATTTTGCACAACTGTAATAAATTTAAGCATTTGATCCCCACTCTCCTCCTATGATTTGCTGTAAAAAATACTCTTACTTGAAAAATGATAATGTTTTAGTTTAATATGTATTTCTACCAGTTTATCTTAGGGGTTAATTATATACAAACCAATAGAAAAGAGTTAATCATTTTTTCACTTTTATTTTTTTGGTGAGGTATAACTTTTACAACTGTATTACAAACACATGTATATTCTATTCGAATTACATTTTTAATAATTAAATTTCAAGTTATGGAGAATTATTTTTATTATTCAATTTTATATTTATTTTTCTATAACTTAGTTAATCCTCAGAATAATGATTGTAACAGTGTTTGTCAGGCTATCAATGAATGCGTTAAATTATGTGAAGAACAATTGAATGATCCTAATAAGCATCCATTGAACGAACCGACTTGTGGTTTGACTGGATTTGATGGACAAATCACCCAGCTCATTACAAATGGCAAAATTGCAGAGAATCATGGCTACCCATGGATGGTGTCCATACAATTAGTATCAAAATCTAATGAATCAAGGAGAGATCAACATAATTGCGGGGGTGCTATCATTAATACCTACTATATTTTGACAACAGCTCATTGTGTTGAAAAGTTTGTAAATCCATTTTTTAATCATTTTAAATTAAATTAAATAAATTTATTACAATAAACACATATGTGAATCATTCAAAATTACCAGAGAAGAACCAATACAATTAAATTGAAACTAATTTTTTGAAATGTCCCATATTATTGTTGAATTTAAAAAAGATGGTCTTTTGTATAGATTAATATACAATTAAATTTTCATATATTTCCAGTGCCAGTTCAGGAGTTAACTTAGGCTTATTTCAAGTGATGTTCGGTACAAATTCTTTAGCAGAAAATGACACTGATGCAATTATAATTAAACATGATGGAATATTAAAGAAGGCCTACACAAATTGGGATACAGACGGCTATAAAGATATTGCTTTAATTAAAACCCGACAACCGATTCATTTCTTTATGAAAAATAAAAGATTTATTGTTAATAGTATTTGTTTGCCTGATATTAATCTAAAACCCAATGGTTTTGCCCGACAGACTGGTTGGGGAAGAACTGATGTGGAAAGTGTTAGAATGATAAGGAATAAGATGACTGAGGAGAGAGTTCGACAATATCAACAAGTTCAAGCACAGGACAATATTCCAATGCTATTACAAGTGATAGATTTACCAATAATTAGTAATCAGGAGTGTATTTATGTCTATTGTGAGACAAACATCTATATAAGCAATACTTCAAATATGGCTTTTGATTGTGAAATAGATGTCAACGACTGGAATATCTGTGTTATGAGAAGTTTAGCACCGGGTGTTTCGAGTATATATACTTTGAAAACTTCTGCACCAGGTGAAAATAAGTAAAATTACACATGCATCTTCTCATTAAGCTACTTACCATAATTTATTCTATTTATAAATAGGAGATTCCGGTTCATCATTTCACCAGACTATCAATGGAAGAGGAATTACTATTGGGATAATCTCCCAAGGTGCTCACATACTCCTAGGTCAAACGTGTCCGATTGTACATTTAATCAGGATGACATATTTTCTGGATTGGATTACAACAACTGTGCAGGATGATAAATTCGAAGAACTAACACCAGTAAACAACAAAATAGATTTTGAACAAATTTCCAGACGAGAGAAACGGCTAAAATCACCTTTTATTCGTCCTGAATGTATGCACATTAGAACTGGAAACAATTCATATGAACAAATAGTTTAGATTCAGATGAATAAACTTGTATTTATATTTTTATTTAGCGTTTTGTTGTTGTTCGAGCACATTATGAATATTAATAATTTCTTATTGTCTTGTTATAATTCACAATTTTGAATATTAAACCGATAACTTTGGTTATTTGGAACAATTAATTGATTCGATGGCTAACAATGTCTAATCTGTTGTATCTGCCGTCATAATGGCTTTACCGGGTATAATGTTTTTATAAAATTACCAATTTGAATCTATTTATTGTTCAAATAGATGTAGAATAAAAAGAAGTTCACTGAAATATAATTCAGTGAATAATTTACTTTAAAAATCAGTTAATATTAAGTAAATACTGTAACTAAAGATACAATCGCAGCATTATATAATCAAGAATATTTTTTATCCCGTGGTCATTGTGTTTAGACGAATATATTTTAGTATATTTTGTAGACATAGATCTGTTGTAGTAGATTAGGAGACATGACACTCCTCGTGGTGCATACCTATTATGATTCGTGTAGTCTTACATCCGTTATGTGAAGACCATATTATATTTCATAATCTTATTGTTTATAATACAGACATATTTACATATATATGCAAGAAGTGAACCTATAGTTAGCTCTAACTTCTCGTTGCATTCACTACTCACGTATAGCCTTAAATCTATTACGTTAGTTTAGGGTTATGGCACTCTACTTTTCTAAACAAATACACATTTATGTCAATCGATATTAACTTATTATCGGTTTTAACCTAAATAAAGAAAAAGTAAAAACGAATAGAGAAATGAAAACAAAAGTAGGAAAAAGTTATAAATAAATCGATAAGAAAAGTATGAAAAATGATAAACTAATTTGTATTGAAATAAATGAATATTTTTTTAATAAAATTAATTATGAATAAAATTTTGTAACGATTTGTGAAACTTTTAAACCCTTTTTAATTCAAGTGAAGCGAGTTTTAGTGAATGTTTTATTGGATCGCATATCCAAACCACCAAAGACTGGTTGCAAACCAGAAGAGAAGGATTTAAAATCCGACATTCAATAGGAAGTAGACCTTCTGTGCCTAAGGGGTATAGTTGCCTATTACAAGTTGGGTGTTCAGGCCAGGTGCCGAAGCAGGAGAACTGTTCCCCTGTTAAATACAGATCACATTATGGCGGCCCAGGACTGTCGGACTGAGGGGGTCCATAGTTTGGTCGGCGGGTCAGACTTGAGGTCATATGGAGTGACCAGTGGGCCTCAAACGTGTTACCTGACTAAAGAGTCCGGGCGCCGACTTCTGGCTTCGAACGCCTGCTGTACAGGGCTTTCCGCTCGAGCCCGGCCAGCCATGCAGACCACCGCTAGTGCCCATAAGGTGGACAGCACTCGAGACCTGAGCCGCGAGTAGGTGTTGAAGGATCTTAGGGTTGGGCGTTTTGCCATAACGCGATGGATTCGGGCAGTATGATGTATTGCCACTGGCGCACCACCCGGCCACTATTTGCCGTTCTCGTCAAATGGTATGGGGAGAAAGCAAACGTCTCAATATGATTAACGTTCGTATATTTACGTTTGTTAAAAATTTTTGATTAATTTTGCTAAGTTTTAGTTAAATATGATTTTGTAAGTTATATTGGATTTTGCCATTAATAGTATCAATTCATTGCCTGCATAAATGAACTTATATCCAACATCTAATATCTAATTGATCATGTCAACATGTGTGGATCGCAGACGTCCACGAAATTAAATGATTTTTCTCACTGTGTTGGACAGAATAGTATAATGAATGTAAAAATCCTCAGTATAAAAACGCACAGGGGAAATAAGGTGAAAATACGTTTTTTGCACCTGTTATACCCCATCATTGACTACCCCTGATTAATAATTAAATTCAACAAAATTCTTTGATAACTCCTATAGATTAATAATTCATATGTTTTTCAGATGTTTTATAATTAATAATATTACTTTGTATTTCTTCGTGTTTTAATACCGTTACCTATAGTACAATTAGCAATGTTAGATTTTATAATAATAAAATGTGTTGTAATAAATTCAGTCGATTTATATCTACTGATATTTCGCACTCAAATAAATTTGATTTAATATATAATTTCCAAAATATGGGATAAAAATTTATATTTCATTTTTTCATTTTGTATTTCGAAAGGAAAAAATTATAAGTACCCTAATTTCCCGACTATAAGCCGCGGCTTATATAAAGGAAAAAGTAGAAAAAATGAAAAAAACTAACATTCGGC
>JAQFXN010001214.1:0-16173 GCA_034693365.1 Liacarus xylariae
ATGGAGGTCGTATCAGATATTAAGCTGATAAGAACAGATACTACACTTTGATCTTAGCCAAAAGGCCGAGAAGCGATGCCAGACCTGTGCCCTACACTCACTCCTCACCCAAACCAACACATAGTCCATTACATCCCATAACTCACTCTTTCCTATTCCATCCATAAATTCATTATTTGAATACAATTTTCTTAATTTCAATTGAATTATAATATAATTTGAAATTAGTTTTTATGTTTAGTTTTGTTTAATTAATTACTAATTCTCTTAACAAACCATTAATTGTTAACACATTTAGTCTATCGATCGGTGAAGTGATTGTAATTCATTGTAAATAATAATAATGTGTTTCAAGAGATGGCGTTTCAAAGCATTCATTGGTTTTTGTAGTGAATCACATGTTTTTAATTCAATTGATTTTAAGTCATTTAAACATTAATTTCGGTTAAATTTCACTTAAATTAGATTAAAATAAATTAATTCAAAAAACTTAAGATTTTATTCAAATATTAAATTATTTTTTTAAAAACAAATCTCAGAAATAATTGAATGAAATAATGGGAAAATCGGGAAAAGACAAGAGAGATGTTTACTACCGGTTGGCCAAAGAGGAGGGATATAGAGCTCGTTCTGCCTATAAGTTAATACAAATCAATGAGAAGTTCCAAGTGTTGGAAGGCGTGAGTCGTTGTGTGGACTTGTGTTCAGCGCCGGGCAGTTGGACTCAAGTATTGCATCGCTTTCTCCACAACAGAGACAATACCACCGAAGAAGAGAGGAATGAAATAAAGATAATTGCAGTGGACTTACAGGCGATGGCACCGATCGGTGGAGTGACTCAAATCCAGGGCGACATCACATGCCTGTCCACCGCAGAGGAGATCATCGCTCAGTTCGACGGCTGTACTGCAGATCTGGTCGTCTGCGACGGCGCACCCGATGTGACGGGTCTTCACGACATCGACACTTACATTCAGTCGGAACTACTGTTAAGTGCACTCAATATAACGACTCATATCCTGAAAATCGGCGGAACTTTTGTGGCGAAGATATTCCGCGGAAAAGATGTTTCACTCCTTTGGTCTCAACTGAAGATATTCTTCAAAGAAGTGATTATAACTAAACCCAAGAGTAGTCGCAACTCAAGTATCGAAGCGTTTGCTGTTTGTCGTCATTACTCTCCGCCCGAAGACTATAAACCAATTCTTTTCAATACATTTGTTAATGAAAAATGTGATCAATATTTCGAAGAACTAAACAGTGGTTCCAATCGACACATCATTCCATTCATCTCTTGTGGCGATTTGTCTGCATTTGATTCCGACCGCTCCTATCCCTTGAATATAAGCCACTCCTCAGACACAGAATCGAAGAGTGAATCCAATTATTCATATCTCAATCCAACGCAATCACCAATAGATCCGCCCTATAAAGTGGCAAAAATGCTTAAGAAGTCTTCAGCACTTCTAAAGCCTACTATTGATCAGAAAAGTGATTAATTTATTTCAATAAATGAACAAAATTTTGTTTAAAAAATGTTTTATTTTATTAATTTAAATGATGACTGAAGTGACACATTTGTTCTTATTTGGGAACTTGAGGTAAAGGTTTAGTCTGTTTTCTACTGCCATTTGAATCAAAATTCTCATATTTTTTGAATGAATTCAATCGCATGGACTCCACGGCCTCTATCTGTATATAACCCGCGGAATCGTAAGGATATAACTGATTGTTGTCTAATCTTTGGTCTAAACAAGTGTCAGAAAGTCTTGAATTATTGAGATTATGATTCATGTGATCGTAATAGACATCGTTTCTCGGGTTCCGGTTATTCCTAGCGTTTCTCAACTGTCTATTGGTTTGATTGTCCAAAGAATCGCGTTTTTTCTTTTGGATGTAATAAATCACACAAATAGTGATCAGAATTCCCATTAAAATACCCAAAAATATATAAACAAAATGTATTGTATTTATTGAATTAGTCCTTTGATCTCCATTTAATTGTGGGAACTGTGCGATCGGTACAAGTGTTGTCGATCTGATGACTACCGGCGGAGGAAATGGATATAAATTTTCAGTCGGATAAGCGACTGCACATTCGGTGCGTGACTTGCGGGCGACGTGAAGAGTGGACTGAAGGACAAAGTTGTGTTCAGTACAGCCACTGAAAGGAAGGAACCCTTTCTGCGCTTTCGATATGCGCTCATTGATAGTACTCCAGGCGGCGAGACGTGCGGCCAAACAAGAACAGTATAGCTTTCCCATTGTGTCCGATCGGGCGATTGGGCGCCAATTCTTGATGTTGTCTTTGGATCCCTTCTTGTGGATGAGGACAGTTGAAGAGCGCTTCCACGCGATCGGCGTATGATTGAGGCGATGAGAAGCGTTGAATACTGCGGCCAAGACGTGTGCGTTAGGATCGGCTGCTTTCCATGAGCTATAGCGCACACCATCTGGTCCGGGAGCTGTGTTTGCGCACCGCTGAAGCCGAGTCCAGACCTCTTGTGCTGTAAATGGGTGGGCAAGAGGTTCTGACGTGTCTGGCGCGGGGAGCGGTGGAAGTGTGGGTGCAGTCAAGTGGTGTTCTCTCTCGTCATACACTGTACTGAAATGCGACTCAATTGTGCTGCTGTCGATCGCACAGTAAGGGCTCTCAGCGCCCGTGACCTCACGGAAAGCTTTCGAGGGATTCTGCGGTAGAGTTTTTGCAACTTCGATGCCTCAGTTGCATCAAATTGGTGACCAGACTTCCCGTGCCTACGATTGCGAGTAGGTCTGCGACCATTCACTGAACGCCTCTCTTGTTGTGTCGAGTGTTCAGTCGGCGGTCTTGTGTTGGACTCACCGTTTAGATTAACTCCTCAATAGCGGACTCGAATTGTATGCCGTTTGTGGCGGCCGTAAAGCGTCGACACCACTCCTTCTGCCTTTCGTTGGGTTGCGCACAGGTGTCCGAGTGTTGCGATAATTGAGGGCACTATTGTTGTGAGCGTTGAGTCGGGCGCTCCTCAGGTGGGACTTCAATTGGCAGTGCCTCGGATGGTGTCATGAGTGGCGGTGACAGATGGGGGACATGTGCTGTGTGGGCGACGCAACTACTATCGTTGTTGTTGTTGTGGGCGTTGGACAAGTCGTTAGTGAAGACCATGGCAGCGCAGCCACAGCCCCAGCATAGGAGTGGGCAGGAGTGGAGGGCACGTACTGTTGCGCTAATGGGTTGAGAGCCATGTGTTGTTGAGTTAGCAGCACTGGTGCAGGCGTTTCCGGCAGTGGTGGTGGAGTCGTCGGCACTGGTGTAGGCGTTGCTGTCAGCGGTGGTGGAGTTGGCGCCAGTGGGATGAGAGCCACGTGTTGTGGAGTCGACGCCATATTAAAGTGTTTGATTGGGTCGACTCGACAGGTGATGTCACTCGTGCTGAGTCTGCATTCCGATAGCGTCTGATCTGTTGGGAAATAGTCGGCTGCGATGAAGTGTTGGTGTTCTCGGCGGTGGTCGCACAGGTCGTGTTCTTCTTGATGTGGATATTACACGACTTTAAAAGATCACAATTTTCGCCACAACCCCGACATTGAAAGGCGACGCACGTGTTGTGTTCGCGCTTAAGGTGTTTATTGAGATCGTTATGCGTTTTAAACACACGGGGAGAATGCGAACACTTATACGCCCCTCCGAGCGGGACCTCCAGAAGGAACTTCTCGGCGAAGACCGGCCGGGACGGACCGTAGGTTAAAATAGGCGGCATTTAAGCGGCAATTAAGCTGATAAGAACAGATTTATTTCATTGTAGAAAATGTTTCAAATAATACAAAACTAAGTATAAATCATAAATAAATATCAGATCAATAGTGGACGTCAGGAGTGATAACTAAAAAATGTCATAAAATTAAAATATATCTAAAAACAAGTTTAATAAATGAATAAAAAAGAAAGAAAAAAACCAATGACTGGAACCATATTTGATTAGCAGAATAAAACTAGACATTAGAGTAGAGGTGTCGGCAATTAGTACTGGCGATGACCAGTCACGTGCTCGACGTAGATATCACGCGACCATCGAATTGTGTCGCTAAACCTAAGCCGTTTCATAAGTATTGCGTATCGATGACTGATTCCAAGCGCTGAGAGAGTCACCCGATTGCCCGGATCGTAGCCCCCGAGAGAACCGACGATAAATGCATCTCACGTGACTGTATAGCCCCTGCTTATCAGGTGCGCACAGATCTGATTGTATTTACGGGCCTTGCCTTCCCTGGCGATGGCGAATGCAGTCCTCCTGTTCTCAAAGGGAACCGTTACATCGATAATGACGGCTGTCTTCTTGCAGTCGTCGATTACAATAATGTCCGGGCGCTCTGTGCCTTTGTATGCTGGTAGCCTTTGGTTGATCAGCACCTGACCATTGGAGCCTTTGTAAGCATGTCGACAATGGCGTTGTGGCGATCCTGCAGTGCGGGAGACAATGATTGAGCACATGTGGGAGTGTCTCTGCCGGTGCGCCACATCTTCTGCACTTCCTTGAAGCGTTGCCAAAGCGACAATTGCCGTTAAGCGGCACAACGTTAAGCCGCGCGCGATTTATGAAACGCCACTCCGCGAAGCGGGTGAAGTTCCCGCCGCGCATGAAATGGTTGGAGGCGGAGGTGGCGGTCGTTACCTCAAAAACCTTTCCCTGGTCTGGTTTGTTGACGAGAGCGCTGAGCCATGTTTGCCGACAGGCGGCGCGAAGTGTAGTCTCTGCTCCTTTGGTAGCGATGAGTGACCCGTTGATAGATAAATAATGCCGGTGTCCGTCACATGCCATCGAACGTCCACAACAGTATTGACCCGACGTATGGCGATCCTCACTCTTGTCCAACAAGACGTCACATCTGATGTTTCTCGTGTGAAGAGCCCACACATAGAGCCGTTATAATAGTCCTCGATCTCTCTATTGGACACTTCTCTACCTGCACGAGTAGGGTGAAGTCAGGAGGCGGAGGGCGTGGACAAGCTGTGAGACGTCAGCAAGTTTGTTGAGAGGCAACAGATTGACGCCTCCCTGAGAGTAAGCCAGATATAGAGGTTCAATACTCGCTCTTTTCGGCAGATTCAGCCACTTTTTCGCCCCTCCGAGCGGGACCTCCAGAAGGAACTTCTCGGCGACGACCGGCCGGGACGGACCGTCGGTTAAAATAGGCGGCATTTAAGCGGCAATTAAGCTGATAAGAACAGATATATTTTTTTGTAGAAAATGCTTTACAAATGAATAATAAATACAATTAATTATAAATAAATATAGATTCAGATCATTAGCTGTCAATATTGCACATTTAGATCTGATGAATGTGAACAAAATAGAATAATTACAATGACTAGTCATGCATCACACAGATATAAAGTATAGCACTAATAATAACAAATAATTAAGAGCCCAACTCGATATACGAGAAGAGTATAAAAATCTTTCTGGATATTATATGATAAAACTAATAATAATAATAATAAATGATGAAAATAGATTCGGCCAAGCGGACATCAATACTGTCGATGACCGGTGACGTGTTCCACGTAAATGTCACGCGTCCAGCGGATTGTGTCGCTACCCATCAGGCGTTTCATCAGTATGGCGTAGCGGTGACTAATTCCCAACGCCACCAGTGCCGGCGCATTCGATGGATCGTAAGCACCGAGCGAACCAATGATGAACGCGTCGCAGGAGACGTCATATCCCTTGTCCGTCAGGTGTTGAGTGAGGGTCTCATACTTCCGGACATTATCCTCGCGCGCGCTAACGAACGCTTGGCCCCTGTTCTCAAACTGCACAGTGACGTCGACAATTGCTGCTGTTTTCCTCGCATCGTCGATGACCACGATGTCCGGGCGCTCTTCGCCTGCGTAGTCTGGCACACGCTGGTTCAACAGAACACGTCCGGTACGGGGCCTTTTGGGGGCTTTGGTGAGGCGGTCGACGATAGCGTTGTGGCGTCTCTGGAGGACGGCTGAGTGCGGGAGATAGTGGTTTACCACATGGGGAAGAGTCTCATTATCTGCGCCACACCGGCGGCAGCGCTTCGACCCACCGCCAAACCTCCTGTTCCCATTGAGTGGAACGACGTCAAGACGCGCTCGGTGTATAAACCGCCACTCGGTAAATCGCGTGTAGTTCCCGCCACGCATGAAGTGATTCGAGGCGTTGGTGGCGGCAGTGACTTCGAAGACCGTTCCTTGGTCCGACTTACTGACCAGCGTCGCGAGCCAGGCCTGGCGATGAGCGGAGCAGAGAGACTGTGCGATGTCCCTAGCTAGGACCGTGCGCCCATTCACAAACAAGTTGATATCACGGCCGTTAACCTTCCAGCTGACATTCACTGCAGTGTTGAGGCGCCGGGAAGCCATCCGTAGTCGCGTCCAGCAGGAAGTGGTGTCAGAGGTCTCACGAGCGAAGGGATCAACCGTAGAGCCATTTAAATAATCGGCGAACTCGGTGTCAGAGATGGCCATTTTTGCGCGTTTAGAGGCCACTGATCTCGCCGTGCGTATCGCAATGCAAGCCACTACAGGATCAGTGGACGTCATGAGACGGACGGCGTGCGACGTCTGTGCGATGTCCGCGAGTGTCCTGAGAGGAAACAGGTTAACACCCCCTGCGCATAGGCCAAATACAGCGTTTCCGCAATTGCACGTTGCGGTAAGTTTAGCCACCTCTTGGTCTACCGCTTGATGGCCGAGTCGAGTCGCTTGAGGAGAGCCTTCGGGACGATGCCGTTCTGCAGATGGAACGAGAGGCGGGGGACGATGAAGACATTGATGGCATCGATCTTCTGCCAAGGCGCGAGAAGACTCCGATCCAACAGTTCCACCTCTTCAAGCATATAGTCGATTGCCGCAGTGGATGAGTGGTAGACACGGAAACCCGTGGGGACACCCAAGTGCTCGTAGAGTTCGTGGTCCTTAAGTGCAGGAAAAGCTGAGTCCTGAATGGTGAACGAGGTCGAGGCCACCTTACCGCGCTTGATGTGCATCGACGCACATTTTGATGACTTGAAGTTGAGGCCAACGGCAGAGGCTTCCCGGCCAATGGCGTCGAGCATCCTCTTCAGTCCGTCAGGCGTCGATGAGACTAGAGCGACGTCATCCTTATAAGCCAGAGCCGCAATTTGATGGCCCATAAGAGCATATCCACCGTCTGCTGCCAGCGCCGAGCGGATCAGAGGTTTAATCGCTATGTTGAAGACTATCGGGCTGAGCGGACAGCCCTGTCGCACACCAGACCTGATGGGGATCGCATCAGTCCAACCACTTCGAGTCCTGATCCTCGTTGAGCAGTCTTCGTATAGGCGCTCGATCCCGAGGCCTATCCATTGTAGCGCGTGACTGATTGCGGAATGGGGGATAGAACCGAACGCGTTGATGAGGTCAAGGAAGGCTAGGGCGAGGGACTTGCGAGCGCGGCGTGCGTCCTGAATGGCCGACTGCAGCACAAAATTGTGCTCGGAGCACCCGCTGTATGGCATAAAGCCTTTCTGTGACGAAGAAATCCTTGCGTTCTCTGTGCTCCATTCGTCCAGTGTTCGACGATTTCCATTGTTTGGGCACATGTTTCAGCCGATGGACACTGTTGAAGACCGCCGCCAGTATGTGACAGTTCGGATCGAGTGTCTTCCAGACAACGTAGCGCGCGTCATCACGCCCTGGAGCGGTGTTCTTGCATCTCTTCAGCCGAGCCCACACTTCTTGAGGAGTGAATGTGTTGATGAGTGAGTCGCAGGCGTCTGGAATAGGCGGTGGTAGGAATGATGGCGGCAGAGGCTGATGTCGGGGTGAGCTGTGGAGGTCGCCAAAGTATTGGGCAATCACTGTGCCGTCGATTGCACAGTAAGGACTTTCAGCAGCGGTGGAGAGCCGGAAGGCTTTAGACCTGTTTAGGCGATACGATCTCTGAAGTTTTGAAGCCTCCATCGGGTCAAATCGCTCCCCAGACCTTCGCCGTCTTCTGTTGTGTTCCGGCTGACGGCCATTGCCCGTATTCCCCTTGTTGAGTGGCGAAGGACGCCCATTGTTAGCACGCTGCCGCTCATGTTGTTGCTGCCGATGTTGTCGTTGGTGGTCCACGCGACCAGGCAATTGCAGCTGATGTAAGTTGTGCTAACAACAACTCAAATGACCCACTGTCCGTCACGCAAGCCAGTCGCTTGCACCACTGCTCCTGTGTGGCGTTGGGCTGTGGGCTAACGACCGTGTGCAGCGGTGGCGGAGATGGAGTCAGTGGTGGCGGCTGTGATGAGGGCAGTGATGGCGGCGACGGAGGCAGTGGTATCGGTGATGGCGGCAGTGGTGGCGGTGACGGAAGCAGTGGGTGCGCCGACGGAGGCAGCGGTAGCTGTAGTGGAGGCAGCGGTGGCGGTGAGAGATGCAGAGGTATCGGTGATGGCGGCAGAGTTGGCGGTGACGGAAGCAGTGGGTGCGGCGACGGAGGCAGCGGAAGCGGTAGTGGAGGCAGCAGTGGCGGTGAGAGAGGCAATGGTATCGGTGATGGCGGCATTAGTTGTGGAGAGAGAGACAGTAGTATCGGTGACGGCGGCAGCGGTTGCGGAGAGAGACAGTGGCATCGGCGATGACGGCAGTGGATGCGGGGACGAAAGCAGTGGTTGCGGCGATGGAGACAGTAATAGCGGTAGTGAAGGCAGCAATGGCGGCGAAGGAGGCAGTGGAGAGGATTGAGTGGGTATAGGAGGCAGAGATGACAGCGGTTGTTGAGTGGCATCCGACGATGGGTGGTGCGCCCTGTGCCTTATATGTCGGATACGTCGGATGATATGAGGCACATCGGGTTGCGTATCGACGGCTGTGGTGTCGGACAGCTGGCAGGCGGTGCTGGTCTTGACGTGTTGTTTGCAGGCTCTCAGCAGTGAGAACTGTTGAGAACACGTGGTGCACTTAAAGGTAATGCCTGCGTTATGCTCTCTCCTCAAATGTTTACTTAAGTCATTGTGTGTTTTGTAACGGCGGGGAACAGGAGCACATGGCAGACACGCAAACGGACCACGGAGAGGGGCCTCCAAAATCATGGCGACGACTGGCGTGAACGCGGCTTCGAACGACATTAAGCTGATAAGAACAGATTTATTATTTTGTAGAAAATTCTTACAAATGAGTAAATGAATAGATTTAAAATAAAATATAGTAATATTCGAATCGTTAGGTGACGGTATTGCACATTTAGGACTAAAATGTAAATATCTTTCAAAAAGCAGAATAATATTAATGACCAGCATTACATCACATAACACACTAACTATAATGACAATAATAATCTAAATAGTAGTAAAAATTAAAAAAAATAAAAAATTAAATGTAGAAGTAGAATTGTCCCAAGCGGACGTCAGTACTGTCGATGGCCCGTCACATGTTCGACATATATATCGCGCGTCCAACGGATAGTGTCGCTGACCATCAGGCGCTTCATCAGTATGGCGTAGCGGTGACTGATGCCCAGTGCCGCCAGCGCCGGTGCATTTGAGGGGTCATAACCCCCGAGCGAGCCAATGATAAAAGCGTCGCAGAAGACCTGGTATCCCTTGGCCGTCAGGTGCTGTGCGAGGGGACCATACTTCTGCACCTTATCCTTACGTGCACTGGTGAACGCTTGGCGTCTGTTTTCAAACGGCACCGTGACGTCAACAATGGCCGCTGTCCGCTTCACCTCATCGATGACCACTATGTCCGGACGCTCTTCCCTTATGTAGTCGGGTAGTCGTTGGTTCAGGAACACACGTCCCTCCTGAGGCTTCCGGAGGGCTTTGGAAAGGCGGTCGACAATGGCGTTATGGCGTCTCTGGAGAGCCGCTGAATGCGGGAGACAGTGGTTCACAACATGGGGCAGGGTTTCATTGGCTGCCCCGCATTTCCTGCAACGCTTCGATGCGGAACCAAAACTTCGGTTGCCGTTGAGTGGGACGACATCCAACCGCGCGCTATGGATGAAACGACAATCAGCAAAGCGGGAGTAGTTCCCGGCGCGCATGAAGTGGTTAAAGGCGTTGGCGATGGATGTGATATCGAAGACCTTCCCCTGGTCCGGTTTAGCGATGAGGGTCGATAGCCGAGCCTGGAGATGTGCGGCGCGGAGTGATTGCTCGACGTCTCTCGCCGACACTAATTGGCCTTTGACTGCGAGTCTGATGCCATACTCTTTCACACTCCATACTATGTCCACCGCTTTCCTGAGGCGCCGGGTAGCCATTCAGAGGCGGGTCCAGCAGGACGCGGTGTCAGACGTGTTGCGTGCGAACGGATCACTAGTTGAGCCGTTCAAGTAGTTTGCGAGTTCGGAGTCGGAGATAACTCTTTTTGCGCGTTTCGCTGCCACAGCTTTCGATGTCCTCTTCGCGATGTCCGCGACCATCGCATCTGGCGAGTTGATGAGGCGAACGGCATGCGATGTCTGGGCGATGTCTGCGAGTGTTCTCAACGGGAAGAGATTGACACCGCCCTGAGAATATGACAGGTAGAGGGGTTCAGCACTAGCTCTATGGGGCAGATTCAGCCATACTTTAGCTTTCCGTCGGACCACAGCATCGAGCTTCTTCAGTCGGGCATTTGGGACTACACCATTCTGCAGATGGAAGGGGAGCCGCGAAGCGATGAACATATTGATGGCGTCGATCTTCTGCCACGGGGCGAGAAGACTCTTGTCCAGAAGCTCCACCTCTTCAATCATTCGAGCCACAGCTGATGTGGCGGAGTGGTGGACACGGTAGCCTGTGGGTACGTCTAAGTTCTCATACAGCCCGCCGTCCTTGAGCACCGGGAGAGCCAAGCCTTGGATATGGAACGGCGACTGCGCCACTCTGCCTCGCCTGATGGCCAACGACGCACACTTCGATGATTTGAATCGGAGTCCCGCGGCTGAGGCTTCTTGTCCAATTGCGTCAAGCATACGCTGCAGGCCATCAGATGTGGATGAAGCCAGAGCAATATCGTCCGCATAGGCCAGTGCCGCGATGGAATGGCCCAATAGCTCGTAGCCCTTGTCTGCTGCCAGTGCCGCGCGGATCAGTGGTTCGATGGACAGATTAAAGATGATCGGGTTTAGTGGGCACCCCTGGCGGACACCAGACTTTATGGGGATCAGGTCAGTCCAGCCATCGCCCGTCCGAAATCTTGTCGCGCAGTCCGTGTACAGGCGCTCAATTATCGACCAGCTTTCGCGCCCGTCCTGCCCATTTGAATGCGCTTTTGATTGAGGCGTGCGAAATTGATCCGAAAGCGTCGCTGAGGTCGAGGAAAGCAATGGCTATCGTCTTGCGGTCGCGGCGGGGGTCCTGAATAGATGTCTGTAGCAGAAAATTATGCTCAGAGCAGCCATTGTATGGCATAAAGCCCTTTTGCGCCGACGAGAGTCTGTTGTTAGCCGTGCTACAGTCAGCCATTCGTCCAGCCAAACAAGAGGCGTAGAGTTTTCCAACAGTGACCGAGAGTGCAATCGGCCGCAAGTTCCCGATGTCGTTCACGGCGCCCTTCTTGTGAATCAGCACACTTCTCGATGATTTCCAGGCCTGTGGCACGTGCTCCAGGCGGTGCACAGCGTTGTATAGAGCGGCCAGGATGTGTGCATTCGGGTCGAAAGCCTTCCAGACGCTATAGCGAGCGCCGTCAGGTCACGGGGCGGTGTTTGAGCACCTCTTAAGACGAGCCCATACATCGTTCGGAGTGAATGCAGTTATGAGCGGCTCAGAGGTGACAGGCATTGGCGGTTGTGGGAGCGATGTGAGGATTGACCTTCGGCGTACATGGCCGCGAAGTGTTCGGCGATTGTGATCCCATCGATCCTACAGTACGGGCTGTCAGCAGATGTGGCGATTTGGAAGGCCTTGGACGGATTTTGCCGGTACAGCTTCTGGATCTTTGAGGCCTCAATGGGATTGAATGATTGTCCAGATCCTCGCCGTCTTCTGTTGCAATCTGATGAAAGCAGTGGTGGCGGCGATGGAGGCAGTGGTGGCGGTGGTGGAGGCAGTGGTGGCGGCGATGGAGGCAGTGGTGGCGGTGATGGAAGCAGTGGTGGCGGCGATGGAGGCAGTGGTGGCGGCGGTGGCGGCGATGGAAGCATTGGTGGAGGCGATAGTGACGGCGATGGAAGCAGTGGTGGAGGCGGTGGTGGAGGCGGTGGTGACGGCGATGGAAGCAGTGGTGGCGGCGATGGAGGCAGTGGTGGCGGTGGTGGCGGTGGTGGCGGCGATGGAAGCAGTGGTGGAGGCGATGGTGACGGCGATGGAAGCAGTGGTGGAGGCGGTGGTGACGGCGATGAAAGCAGTGGTGGATGCGGTGGTGGCGGCGATGGAAGCAGTGGAGTCCGCCTTTGGATTCTAATTCTCCTGATTTGTTGGGAAATAGTCGGCAATGAAGTGGTGGCGAATGAATCGGTGGATGTGGTGGCGGACGTCAGGCATGCAATTGAGTTCTTGATGTGCTGATTGCATGCCTTCAGAAGTGCGAACTGCTGAGCACATGCGTTGCATCGGAAACCAATAGTTTCTTTATGCTCTCGACGCACGTGTTTTGCCAAATCGTTATGTGTCTTGTAATGGCGCGGAATCGGGTCACAGGGAGTGCATACAAACGGGCCATCAAATGGGACGTTCAAAATCACGGCGACGACTGGCGTGAACGGGGCTTCAGAGGACATTAAGCTGATAAGAACAGATTTATTTTTTGTAGAAAATGCTTACAAGAAATGAATAAATTCAATAATAATAGTAAAATAAAATCAGATCATTAGCTGTCAGTTATTGCACGTATATTAATCCAAAAAGAAAAAAAGAGCCAGGAAATATTTTCAAAGACCAGCTATACATCACAAATAAAATACTATAAATTAAAAAAAAATTTATTTAAGTAAAATGTAGTAGAATAATGACTAAATAAGATTAATGTCTGCATCAGTACTGGCGATGGCCAGTCACGTGCTCGATGTATATGTCACGTGTCCAACGAATAGTGTCGCTAACCATCAGCCGCTTCATTAGTATGGCATAGCGATGACTGATAGCCAATGCCGATAAGGCCCGAATGTTCGCCGGATATTAGCCGCCAAGTGAGCCAACGATGAAGGCATCACAGGTCACAGCATAACCCTTGTCAGTCAGATGTTGTGCGAGTGAACGATATTTCGCGACCTTCACTTCTCGGGCATTGATGAAAGCTTAGCGCCTGTTTTCGAACGGCACCGTGACGTCAAAGATGGCGGCAGATTTCCTCGTGTCGTCGATTACCACAATGTCCGGGCGATCATTACCCGCATAGCCCGGCACTCGTTGGTTGAGGAGAACACGTCCTTGTGTTGGCTTCCGGAGCGCCTTAACTAAGCGGTCGGCGATGGCGTTGTGGCGCTTCTGTATTGCAGCCGGGTGTGGAAGGCAGTGGTTCACCACATGTGGCAGCGTTTCATTGTCTGCGCCACATCTCCTGCAGCGCTTGGAGTGACTGCCAAACCTTCTGTTGCCATTAAGTGGCACAACGTAAAGACGGGCGCGGTGTATGAACCGCCACTCAGCAAACCGGGTGAAATTCCCGCCCCGCATGAAGTGATTGGAGGCAGATGTGGCGGACGTGACCTCAAACACCTTTCCCTGATCAGGTTTTGAGATGAGGGTTGTGAGCCAGACGTGGCGGTGGGCGGCACGAAGTGTCTGTTCTACGTCTTTGGCTGATTGTTTACAGTCGCTGTTTAAACGCTGACAGTTTACAGTGAGGTTGATGACAGAGCCGGCCACAGTCCAGACCGCGTTCACTGCTGTGTTGATTCGACGCGTGGCGATGCGAAGCCGAGTCCAGAGAGACATCGTGTCGGAAGTCTCGCGAGCAAAGATGTCTGTCATTGAGCCGTTTAGATAATCTGCAAGCTCACTGTCTGAGATGTCTCGCTTTGCACGCTTTGACGCAACAGCTCTTGCAGTTTGCTGTGCAGTAACCGCTACCATTGGGTCGGGCGATGTGATGAGGCGGATGGCGTGTGATATCTGTGCGATGTCTGCGAGTCTCTGAAGAGGGAAGATGTTAACCCCGCCTTGAGCGCAAGGCAAGTATAGCTGCTCGGCGCTGGCCCTCTGTGGCAGATTCAGCCACTTCTTGACTTTCCTTTTGATGACATCGTCGAGGCGTTTGAGTCGGGCTTTTGAGACAACGCCGTTCTGTAAATGGAATGGGAGGCGGGATGTGATGAAGACGTTGATGGCATCGATCTTTTGCCAGGGGGCGAGTAGACTCTTGTCCAGGAGCTCCACTTCGTCATACATTCTATCGGTGGCTGATGTGGCGGAGTGATGGACACGGAAGCCTGTAGGGACTCCCAAGTGCTCGTACAGCTCATTGTCTTTAAGGGTTGGAACTGGTGAGCCCTGTATATCACACTGTGTTTGCGTCACTTTATCTCTCCTAATGTGTAGTGACGCACATTTCGACGGTTTGAAGCTGAGTCCAACCCTTGAGGCTTCATTTCCAATCGCATCGAGCATGCGTTGCAGACCTTCAGATGACGAAGAGACCAGCACGATATCGTCCGCATATGCTAGGGCAGTGATGTGGTGACCCAGAAGTCTGTAGCCCTCGTCTGCCTTCAGAGCCGCGCTAATCAGTGGCTCAATCGATAGATTGAATATTATTGGGCTGAGTGGACAGCCTTGTCTCACACCGGACCTGATGGGAATCGGGTCTGTCCAGCCGTTGCTCGTCCTAATTCTTGTCACGCAGTGTGTGTATAGGCGCTCTATTATCGTCCAACTCTCGAGGCCCAGACCTGACCATTTGAGAGCGCTTTCGATGGCTTTGTGCGGAATGGATCCAAATGCGTTGCTGAGGTCCAGGAAAGCTAAGGCGATGTCTTTTCGGTTCCGACGGGCGTCCTGAATGGCCGTCTGTAGCACAAAGTTATGCTCAGAGCATCCGCTGTACGGCATAAACCCTTTTTGTGCTTTAGAGAGTCTGTCATTGGTGGTGCTCCACGTGGCCATGCGTCCGGCCAAGCAGGAGGCATAGAGCTTCCCAACAGTGTCAGAGAGAGCTATTGGTCTCCAGTTGACGATGTCGTCCGCTGCACCTTTCTTGTGGATCAGTATAGTGATCGATGTCTTCCAGGTCGTTGGCACGTATTTGAGGCGTTGAACACTGTTGAAGCGCTCCGACAGAATGTGTGCGTTGGGGTCAAATGCTTTCCAGACGTCGTATCTAACGCCGTCCGGTCCTGGAGCAGTGTTTGAGCACCTCTTCAGGCGTGACCACACTTCCTGCTGAGTGAATGGACTGACGAGTGGGTCGATGGTGTCCGGTGCAGACGGCGGTGGGAGCGTTGGCTGCTCTGTTACCTCTTCTGGCGCATTGTACACGTCGGAGAAGTGTTGGGCGATTGTGTTGCCATTGATTACGCAGAACGGACTGTTGGCTGCAGTGGCTATGCGGAAGGCTTTGGACGGGTTCTGGCGATACAATTTCTGGAGTTTTGAGGCTTCGATTGGGTTGAATTGCTGTCCAGATCTCCTCCGCCTTCTGTTGCGCTCCGGGCGCCGAGTATTACCTGTGCTGTCCTGTGTCTGTTGTTGTTGTGCTCTTCTAGTCGATGCAATGGCAGCAGTCGTCAGTTCAGCCATGAGTTGTTCGAGAGAGTGGTCATCAGTTGCGTCAGCCAATCGTTGTCGCCACTGATTTTGGGTTGGGGTTAGTTGTGTGCCATCGACCGGAGGCAGTGGTGTAGCTGTGGATTCCATCTGAGATGCCTGTGCTATTGTTGGAGATAATGTTGTCCGCAGTTGTGGTGGCGTTGGCGGCAGAGGTGAAGGCGTTGGCGGCAGAGGTAATAGCGTTGGCGGCAGTGGTGGAGGCGTTGGCGGCAGTGGTAGAGTCGTTGCTGTCGTCCCTTCAGTGTAAGAGGGACTCAGTGGCACCGGAGGGGGAAGTGAGTTGAGCGCCACGTGTTGCTGTGGTGTTGCCGGCAGTGGGTACAGCGTCGATGGGGATGTTATGGGTGGAGATTGCGCTGCACTCAACTCTGTGGGCACCGGCAGTGTTGCTGTCGTTTGTGCTTCAATGGAGGAGTGGGAGAGACTGTGTGGCGTACGTGACTGTATATTCTGTTTATTATTAATAGAGTAATGCATATTACATTTTTCTTGCCCGGCCTGTACTCATGGGTATGCGCC